>PVJH01013885.1:9386-58845 GCA_004026705.1 Nesogale talazaci
ATCCCTGGGGGGGGGGGGTGATTGTGGTGGAGGTATGTGTGGAAAGACAATACCATGGATTGTAAGAAACAAATCTTTCTGGGAAAGAAAGAGCACCTTTCTTAGAAGCAAAGATAGATAGTGAGGAACCAGTGCTGAGTTACAAGGACCTCATGTTTGGTCAGGCGGAGGGCCAGTGAGCAAGAAAGCTCTCAGGAGCTGGGTTGGCGCAGAGGCTGGAACAAGGGGCTTTGATGGAACAATGCTTGGGAAGATGGCCCTTGAATGGGCAGTGTTTATATTGGTGCTGTACAGAGAGTCATTCTGAGTTATAAGCAGCCCACCAGCACTGCACAACAACAACGTGTGTATAGATGTATACGTCCATGTGGGTGCACATATATACACAATGCTCTAGCATTAAAAGGGGAAGCAGACTATAAGACCATGTAGCAAGTGAGTTGATTTTAAGCACTGGACTGATTTTTAAACACTTCGGCATGGAGGGTGGCACAAACGATTCATATCTTTAGTTGGTGACCAAAAGGTTGACAATTCAAGTTCACCCAGAGGCATCGAGCAAGAAAGGTCTGGCTATTTATTCACCAGCCATGGAAAATCCCACACAGCTCAGCTCTGCTCTGATACATGGGGTTTCCCCGAGTTGGAATGGACTCAGGAGCTACTGGTGATTTATTGTACAGGTGGTCTCTCAGAGACCGATGGCTGGCTTCATTGTCCGTCTCAAAGACGGGCCCTGTTTATTCCTCTAGCCTAGCTCTATGGTGAAGTGAGCAGCTTCAGACATCCCAGAACAGGAATATATGCTGTCCAAAGAAGGATCTATTTTAGATAAACAGTGTTTACTGGCCATCCAGAAATGAAGAAAAGCAAATTTGAGCCCTTTCTCCCCCTAGTTTTTCTCTCCACTAATGAGGTGCTTTCCATTTGAAGTGCTTTCTCTAAAATTGCTACACAGATGATTTCCCCCATGAAGTGAGTACTGCCTGAGCCCTTCTAAGAAATAAAGCTTATGTCCTCTGAATGGCACTCGGATGCCTGGTGTTCTGGGCTTTTCAGGGCAGTGGATTCTATTTGTCTGGGACAATGGTCTGTGTTAGCATGTCCGTGTGATCCCATAACGACTGGAAGCTGCCCCCACCCCCAACCCGGATGTGTAACAGGGTTTTCTGTAATCCTATGGAAGCAGACTGCCAGCCGTTTCTTCTGTGTTACTTTAGGGTGTTTTCAAATCAGGAAGCTTTACAAGCTGAGAGCAAACTATTAGCTTGTACAAGGGAAGAAAGGCCATCACTAGAGATTTTTTTTTTAACTCTCCAAATGACATTATCTCAGTGTCATTTCTACCTGGTGTCTAGCCCTTTCTACTCTTTCCTCTCTCCCCTCCTGCCCTCCCCTGATATCCCTTTGACAGGCCTCACTGTCTCAGCAGTCCCTTTCCCAGAGCTTCTCACAATGGGCTGCAGCCATACTGCTTGAGGCCAAGTAGATAAGACGTGACCCAAAGCCAAAGCCATCTCCAATCACATTCATTTCGGCAGTCATGGAGTTTCATCATGGTTCTTCAGAGCTGCCCAGTCAGAAATAAAAAAAAAATAATTTGCTGACCTCCATTTACCCATTTTCATCCTGGACCTTCCTCTCATGTGCACCTACCAGCCGAAGTCTGTGTGTGTGTCCACAGACCTATCTGAGTCACGGCTCATAAGTAGGAGTGTCTCCGAACAAAAGCCTCCAGTGACGAGGTGGCTGTTTCTGTGGCTTTCTTTCTTCTGGCCAGCTCATCGCTATGTAGGGTCCATCTAAGCTTCACAATTTCAGGAAAACAGGACTAGAAGGGGTCTCGGGAACATCCGGGTCATCTCCACTTTTCAGAGGAGGGAACTGAGGCCTGGAAGGTATTCCTTAAGATTTCACATCTCTAAGGAGCAGCTGTTTGACCAGATCCCAGATCATTTCCATCTGCAATGTGATATCCTGCCTCCTTACATGTCTCCTTACATGACTCTTATTGATCTAGGGACTTCTACGGTGCTAACAAGGACAGGCCTTGAAGCTTTATTTTATAGCTTTTCCCAAATACCATATCCACTACAAACCTTCCAAAGGGGGACTCTGTACCCTACACTCTCGGTCCGTATTTAATAAACCTTACGAAAGCATACAAAGTCCACAGTTAAACAACAACAGTGATTGCAAAGCTCCAGTGGCCATTGTATCCCTTCCAGCTCTTGGCAACCTCCTCTTTTCCAGAGTGGAATTGTACTGTTCTGAATCAGGTTGACAAGACTGTGACCTTTCAGATACAGACCCCCCAGGCCTTTCTTCTGAAACACTCCTGGTCTAGGACATGATTTAGAAGGCAAGTGTTTCATTGACGCCCATGTCTCTAGTAACTGGTCTCTGTTAGGGTAAATTGCATGCATGTTGTACCTTCCCTAATGGACTACCAGAGGTGCTCACGGGCAGCAATCTTGCCTTCCTCCTTATGTGTCCCATAATGTCTGGCATGGCACCTGGTACTTACTGGATTCTCAATACAGTTGTGCTGAACAAATGAGTGAGGGACCGGACGAGTGGTGTCCCCTGTGGAAGGGTGCCTTTGTTCTCTCTTGTGGTGGAAGAGCCGTGAATCACGGTGTGATGAACCTGTGGGGACTGGGAGTGCTCCGTGAGTTATGAGGAAGTCTTCCTGTCTCTTTGGCTGAGAGAGCAGTGATAACACTACAAATGCAACCTTGGAGCAGCTAACTGTGTTTTAGGGAGTGCATTCCCAGGAGCTCTTCATAAATAAATCAATGAAATTGCCGCCACTAGCCAGGCAGGCAGGTCTACTCCTCAACTGAAGAGGTTTCTGGAGGTCTTCTGGCCAGGAGGTTAAGAATGCTGGAGGGATGCTCCGTCTTTCATGTTTCTGACACTAGCTTGGGGTTTCTTACTGGCAGGGCTACCCCTTCATGTCAGAGCAGAGAAAAGAACCCCATTGGTCAGCCTCTCTGACTAGGGCAACCTGGGGACACCGCCCTGATTTCCTTCTTGCTCTACAACTGACTGAACTGCCCACACGTCTTCACTCACAGTCTTCTGGGAGACTCGGGGGGCAAAAGTCAGGTCTCACTAAAGAACTGTGGAAGAACTACTGACAAAAATGTTGCCTTCCAATCCACCTCAAAGCACAAGTGGATTTTGGAAACGATTAAGTGATTCTTCTCAATGGAAAGAGTTCTACTTCTTTATTTTAATCCCAGAGACCTTACATCTCTGACTTTCAAGGCAGCAAGGAATGTAGCTGAAAGAGTGATGTTTGATTTCTGAGGTAAGAGATAATGACTGGTGGCGACTCTCCAACCCCTCCCACCTTCCCTCCCAAGTAGTCCAACAGCAAATATTGATCAAGTGTCAGCATGTGTCAGAAACTGTGGCAGAATTTGGAGCTATAGATATAGCATGGCCTTCAGGTTCAAGGATTTGGGCATTGATGGAATGACAGATATTTGTGTTCACAAGAATATCACAGGCACGGCTTTGACCTGGGGTAGGGACAAGAGGTGTGTCAAACCGTTCCCAGGACATCGGATGGCCGTGGGCCTGAGGGAGTGGTGGTTGCTGGGTGCTCTCTAGTTAGGTCAGACGACAGAATCTCAGGAGGCGGAGTAGACCGGTTCCCAGAGCTTCCTCGGTTGCGATCTTTACAGAAGCAGGTGGCTAAGATTTTCAACAATGGAGCTGCTAGGTTTGTTTGAACTACTGACCTGAATATGTATATGTATATTTTTAACAGTTTCACTGAAATTCACCTATTCAATCACATTTATGGGAGTTGTGCGACAATCACCACTATCAATTCCAGAACCTTTTTTTCCCTACCTTGTACTCATTGCTGGCACTATCTCCTTTCCCCACCCAACACTAGAAGGGATCTCAGAGATGTCAAGCCCCTTTTGAACTATTAATCCCATTGTTGTCTCTATCCATTTACCTAGCCTGTGTTTTGTACACAGAAAAACATAAAAAATCAAAACAAAACTCAAACCGATGGCTCAACAAACCATGACAGACTGAAATAGAGAAAAAAACTCAATTGAAAACAGAGTAGAAATATTAAAATCAGCAACAATTAATACATTGGCTCAAGAGGGAAGTCAAGTGACCAAGTATCACATTTTGACCTAACTGCAAGTGCAGTAATTTCCCCTTATCATGCACTCTCTCTGCTAACATGGCTTTTCCAATCCTTGGTTCAGAGTCAGAGACTTTTTCTCAGTGGTTCTCAATCCTATATTTCTGATGGTCTTAGGAACTGAGAAGGCTCCTCTCTCCATCTCTAGGCAGCTTTGCCCACATGCAGATACACTCACATGTGAGTAGTCAGTGGGCTGACATCATTGCACCAACCCCATTACATGCGCCCCATACAAATACAGGTGTATGTCACAGGGTTGGTGCCATAATGTACTTATGAGGACCAGTCACACATGTGTAGAGAGCAGCTGCTGTGTAGAAAGCAGCTGCTGTATAGAAAGCAGCAGGATTTGAGGTAAAACAATATTTTATGAATGATAATTACATATTATTTTGGTGATTAATCACTATGCTTTAATTATTCTCAATTCATAACAAAGAAAATATATCCTGCATATCAGATATTTACATGACAATTCATAACAGTAGCAAAATGACAGTTATGAAGTAGCAACCACTTGAGAAACTATATTGAAGGGTCATGGCATTAGGAAGGTTGAGAACTGCTGCTTTATCCTACACGTGGGTTTTGGACTTTTGCCACCCTCTATAGCCTTCAGCAAATGGGATTTTCAGAATTTAGCCTGCAATTCCATTCCCTTCTCTGGGTTTGGCTTTTAATATTCAAACTCATGGATCACATAGGCTGGTGTGCTTCTTCTGTGTGAACTTCAGCTGATGTGTCACTTAGATGGCTACTTGTTTTAAGACGACCAGCTAACACCCCAACTGCTCTTCTTCCTGAGAGCCACAACACCGTTTGCTTTCTTCACCGTATTTTGCGGTCACACCTACATCTCCAAGAATCACTTAGTGGGGGCGGGCACTGAGCAGGGCCCTATCAGAAGAATGAATTGTGCTTAGATAGGGGATAAGATTCACTTCAAGCTCAAAATCAATTCATCAATTTATAGCTTATATACGTCTCTAGTTAATTTATAATCACTGCTATTATTTTGTTAAAGGACATTATGAATGATCCCCATGGGGCATATGATAGTTCTATTGCTATTGCCAGTAATTTGGCCAGTGGCATAGAATTTAAAACACTCCCGGGAAAAAGAAAGCACATGTGTACCGGCCCCTTGTAGACCAAAATACATGGGTCATTGACTTGTACTGATGAACAATTTAGGTTGTTGCATAAACAATGAGGGTTGGAGATGGGGCAACACTTCCAATAATGTTCATTCATAAAGATAGAACTGTATTATGTAGGTCACGAAAAGAAACAGAGAGAAGGGAAATAGAACATATCTGGTAGTCTTGAGTTGCCTTTTTTTTTTTTTATATTCTTGAGACATGGATTTTGGACAGTGACTTCCTCCTCCATAACCTCGGGATAGTTGTCATCTGCTTTTTATCACACTAGTGCACTTCAACCTTAGTCCCAGGGGATTATCTCAGTTCCTTTAACCTGCTACCTGTACGTCTAAGGCAATGGACAGTTCCCTTTATGGGACTTCCAAGTGGGATCCTTCTGAGGTAGCCTATGAACGTTGTTATGCACTTCAAAAGGAAAGTATAAAGTCATTTTGCCTTGCCTATACTACACACCGTGGGTCACCAAGGGCTAAATAAAACTTGGTGCTAAGTGTCCAATTAGGGAAATGACATCAAGCTTATTTTTCCATTGGTAGCTAACTGCTTAATGTTGAACATTTCCCTCCCTACGGCAGGCTGCTCCTCCTGGTTCACCGAGGTACTGAAGTGTAGACACCTTCTCCAAGACAGACAGACATGCCCTCCACCTTACCGCTTGGATTTCCGGTAAGGTTTGCTAATCACTCTTGTAAGCATGTATGTTAATTTGGGCTACCTGTAGAATACTGCTACATGACAGGATCTGGCTGGTCTTCTCTCTCTTCCTGCCTTAAGGATTATTAACCCAGTAGAAGTCAGACCTCTCTGTTGTGTTTTTTAAGATGTACAAATAAGGGGGTGGTATGTGGTTCGTGAACCCTTGGAAGACACACATCACTTCATTGCCTGGGAAACCAGAACAGAAGATTAGGGGTCTGCCTTTACCTTGGTGTTTATTTTTATAGTAGTGGTATCATCCATTATTTGTCTTTTGGTGGTTGATTTATTTTACTCAGCATAATCGAATCCAAGTCCATCCATGTCATGAGGTGCTTCCTAATTTCATTATCATTTTTGAGGGATACATAGTATTCCATGGTATGTATGGACCAGGGCTTCTGAATACATTATTTGATGTACGGGTATTATGGTAATTTCCATCTTCTTGCTCTTTTGAACTGTGCTTCAATGAACATGGGAGCACACACATATATCTGTTCATGTTCTCTCTCTTACTTGTTTGGGGTATATGCCCAGTATAAGTATTTCTGGGCTGTATGGAATTTATATTTCCAGATGCTTTAGGTCAGACCACATTGCTTTCCACAATGGTTGAACATACTTACAAGCCCACTGGATAAGCATTCTAATTTCTCCATACTCTCTCCAGCACTTTATTATTTTCTGTTTATTTGAATTTGTCTATAATTGTGAGTGTAAAGGTGATATCTCATCATAACTTTGATTTGCATTTCCCAAAAGCTATTGATGGTGAGCATTTTCCCATATGTTTGCTAACCATTCAAGTCTCATTTTTGGTGAACTGTTTATTCAAGTCTTTTGCCCACATTTAAATTAGGTAATTTGTTATTTTCCTATTGAGGTGTTACAGAATTTTATAAACTTTGGTAATTAAATCCTGGCCTATTATCATTTCTAAAACAAGTTTTTATCAACCCATGAGCCCTTATTTTAATCCTTTGTTGAAGTCTTTTAATGTGCATAAATAGACCCCAGATTTTCAGTAAATCTCATTCATCTATTTTGTTTTCCACTGTGTGTGTTTCCTTTATTATACTTGGTAGTCTGTGGACGTCCTGCAATAGGACTTTTAAGTTTGTCCCAATTTTCTCATTGATCCCTATAGGTCTGAGGTTACATTGGACTCTGACCCACCTGGAGTTTATTTTTGTGCATGGGGAACTATGGGTCCTGCTATATTTTTCTGCATACGGAGATCCAATTTTCCCAATACCATTTGTTGAAGAACTTGTCCGTATATCATTTGATATTTTTCTCCTCTGTTGAAGATCAGTAGGTGGATGCAATTACTTCCGTATTTTCAATTCTGTTCCATTGGTTTATATCACGATCATTGTATCAGGACCAGGTTGCTTTAACTATTGTGGCTATGTAGTAGGTTTGATGTTGGGTAGTGTGAAGTTTTTCCCCTGGTTCTTCTTTTTAAGGTGTTTTTAAAAGCTTATCCTAGTTTTCTTTCCTCTCCACATTATGTTGATAAATAGCTTTTCTTTTTCTCTAAAGGAAAACATTGAGATGTGGATAGGAGTTGTGTTGTATTTATAGATTGCTTTAAGTAATATTGACATTTTCATGGTAGCAAGTCTTTCCATCCATGAACATGAGCTCTTCTTCCCTTTATGTTAATCTCTTTTGCTTTCTTGTACTAGTGTTGAACCACTGACTTTGGGGTTGTCAGCTTAGCAATTAATTGCCCCACCAGGCTCCTTGAGACGTGGGTAGTGACGATGATCCCCAAAGTGAAGAGCAGGACGGTAGAGGAAGGGAGTTTGGGGCAGAAAGGAAAGAGGAAGGGAGGGAGAGGCAAAAGATGACAGTGGTAAGAAGTTAAGCTGTCCCAGGCCCTCGGGCTCTCGGCTACCTGCCCTTGACTGATAGAGAAGGACACAGGAATTAAAAGTATGTCATAGGCAACCATTCACCCCACAGGTGTGGCACACAGTCAGGTTCTGCTCCTGTTGGTGAGAAAAGAAGTGGAGTGACAGGGGCCCAGCTATAATTAGCCCCTGGCTGGGGCTTAGAAAGTCACCTGCTGCTGAGCCAGGAAGTCTGGAACCAGGCCGCGCCAGTGGGTGTGAACAGCTTGGGAATTCGTGGAAGTTGGCTGTTTGATTCAGAGAGCACGGTCCTGAAGGCTGGCCCTGCTGAGCTCAACTCTGAGCCAGCAGGGCCAGTGCTAGGGATGCCTCAGTGATCCCTATCTGTCTGGGCACCGTGTTCCTCCTGGCTAGGCTCCTGGTTCCTGGCACAGTTCCAGTCATTGAAGTGGCACTAAGTTGGCGGCCAGAAGCCAGCCTTGGCAGTGCAGAGAGGGCACTGCTTTCCCAAGGTGTTTCTCTCCTTGGAGAGTCTCCTGGGAGCCTTGGCAAGGCTCTCTGGTCCTTCCTCCCCCCCCCCCCCCCCCCCCCCCCCCCCCCCCGCCCACCTGAAGACCTCCCTTTGGCTTCACTCCTCAGGTTGCACCTGGGGCATCCTTAGTCTTATAGTAAAAGAAGGAGCAAGGTCTCCTCATAACGCTGTTTCTTCCAGGTTTGTTCTGTGCACATTGATCTGTCTCTTTGTGTGTGATTCTGCATGAGTGTCTGTGTATATAGGTGATTCTGGGTGCATTGATGTGTATCTGTATGCCATTTTGTTTGCATTTGTGTGTCCCTGGTGGCCTAATGGTTATGTGTTGGGCTTCTATCCCTAAGATCAGCAGTTCAAAACCATCAGCTCTTCCTTGGGGAAAAGATGAGACTTTCTCCTTTTGTAACTATACAGTCTCAAAAGCTCACAGGGAGGAGATGTTCTTCTCTGTCCTATAGGCTCTCTCTGAGCCAGCTCCGCCTCCATGGCAGTGAGTTTGGTTTGGTGTGCTTGCTAGTGGAAGGGGACTTTGGAGTCAGGAGGAATGGAGCAGATGGAAGTCAGAATCTGTATTCTCTCAAGCACTGCTCTACAGTCATGAGCACACCCTGTCCCTCTGCTGTGACAACCCTGTGATGTCATCTCATCCTCAACTCGTCGAGGAGCGCAGATGACCCACTCACCTTCACAAGGTGTTTGAGGTGTCTGACAACCTTAAACTGAGGGGCAGGCTCAGGAAGTCAAACAACAGAGACATAAAATCTTTTCCTTTAAATTCACGAAACCAAGAGCAGGGATTGGAAGTTGCGGTTTCTGGTTGCAGTCCTCATCTGCTGGGCCATTATGCCATCTGAGTTTCTTGGAGGGCTGGGGCCCAGCCCTGTGTGGGTAGCCTTGGGAGGGCCATTGCTTCAGACCTGTGCTGAAGGGTTCTTTTGGGCCCCTCCTCAGAGGAAGCGAGCTGTAGTCACCCTGACCTTGCTGTGGTTCTTGGCAGGGCAACTCAGTTTCACATTACTGACACCTCTGAGGCTCTGAATAGCCACTTTCTTCCAGCTTCCTGTCCACACTGTAATGTGAGCTGGAAAGTCAAAGGAGTCTAGCTCATGCCCCTGTGACAAAGGTCTGTTCTCAAAGACACAGCCTCCTAAAGCCAACCCGGCGGGAGCTAGTGAATTCCACTTGGCTGCGAGGGTCTAGTCCCGCTCACCACACCTGGGACCACCAGGAGTCAGAATAGAAGGGTTGCCAACTAGCAGGACACTTGGACACCGACAGTTGCTCTCCAGTGGAGGAACCAAGCTTTTCTTCGTCATCAGTGGCCTTCTTCAAACTGTTAGGGGTGACTCATGTGCCCAGGGCATGAACTTTAACAGCTGCCCCAGTGTTGATGGTGCACAGCCCGGCATGCGGTTTTACCTGGGCCCAGCTGCAGGGCCGGGTCACGCTTTGCAGACTCTTCTCCCACCGCACAGCAGCTTTCCCGGTGACTGGATACGTCTGTGTAGGTTGTGCAGGCTTGTTTTTTGTTTCATTCTGGATGGCGGCATGCCACCTCCTGAGTATGACATACAGGCAGAATGATGAGGAGCATTAGGGTATTTTACCTCGCTTGTGCACTACTGAGAGTGTCAGGTAGAAGAGATCCTTAGCTCTGTCTTTCACCCAGTCGACAAGGAAGGCCACTGCTAACGTCAAGGTTGGTGGTTCACACTCATCAGCCCACCCAAGGGATAAAGGAAGGCTGCCTGCATTTGTAAAGTTCTACAGTCTCTGAAGCCCCAAGCAGCAGTTCTCCTCTGTCCCATAGGGTGGCTGTGAGTTGGAACGGACTGGTGGGCCCAGGGTTGGTTTGTTTGTTTTGCCCATGGGGCTCCCTGTTTAAATTAAGCAGAGGGTGCTCAAATGCAGGCAGTTCGATTGATTGTACTGAGGGTTGTGGGGGGCAAAAAATAACATTCACTTGTTCTTCTTTTGGGGAGAGGGGATGGTGGGTGGGAGACCGATTTGAAGGATTTTACTCGTTTAATAAAAGCCACCACAATACTAATTCCCACTCATCTGGCTTTTTATTATGTTGTGATAGCTTGCATGTTAGTGTGAGTCTAGGTGACTAGAATTTCCAATACCAGCAAGGTAACCTGTGGTGAAGATGTTCTAGAAGAGCTTGCAGACCAAGAACTGACTAGGAAGAAAGATAATAAGCTATCGACTTCCCAGGGGATAGCCACTGGAAACCTTATGGATAGTAGCAGACCCTTGTGTAGCACTGATTAACCATGCAATCAAGAGGCATTGGTAATTGGTAATTTCTGGCTATTGGATTAGAAAAAGTTGAGGAAGGATCAATCGTTTGAGACAATGGCCTTGGTGATAGAAAGGAAGCAGGAGATCACAGGATAGACTTTCTCAAGACCAATGACTTCTTCCCTGAAAGTACCTTTTATTTTCCCCAGCAACATAAACACAGGCCTCACTATACGGAATGCACAGGTGTCACACTGATATTTAACAAGGGAGCATATAACCCAGGACTGAAGAGACTGAAGGAAGGAGTCCAGCAGTATTGAAGGCATGAGCAAAGAACAAAATGCAAGGAATTGATGAAACAGCCCAAGAAAGGTTACAAAGAATAGAGGCGATCTTAGAGATGTTCACTTTTCTATGCCGAGAAATCTGGAAGACAACGACATGGCCAACCCAGCTGGAGAGATCCATATTGGTGCTAATTCCAAAGAAAGATGACCCAAGAGAATGGTGATGAGTGAGCCAGAGAGTTCATACCACAGGAAGTAAAATTTTGTTGAAGACAATTCACCAACAGCTGTGGTAGTGCACTGAAAGAGCGCTGCCAGAAAGTTAGGCTGGGTTTCGAAGAGGACAGGGAATAAGAGACACCATTGCTAACTCCACATGAATTGTGTCAGAAAGCAGAGAAGACCCGAAAGATGCTGCCTGTGTTTTATAGACTATGTAAAAGCATTCCAGGTGTGAATCATAATGAATTATGGGCAGCACTGTGCAAGAAGGGAATTCTTTAATGCTTAATTGAGCTTTGCAGAACATATACACATACTAAGAGGTAGTTGTTTCAACCAAACAAAGGGTTTACAATCAGGAAAGGTGTTGTGGCCTTTTCTCATGTTGACTTAGTCTGTAAGCTGAGCAAATACTTGGAGACAGGGGACCATAAGAAGAAGACTGTGGTATCAGAATTGACTGGTGTTGATTGGTGCCATGGAGTCCATTCTGATTCATAGTGACCTGATGGACAACAGGCCAAACAGGTCCTGTCCCGGGTCAACCCCACAATTGTATGTAAAAAGAAGTTTTCTTATCCTCACTTCTCTCTCTCTTCTTTTAAATATGGATCATTTTTATTGGGGGTTCGTACAACTCTGTTTTTTCCCCCAAGCACATTTGTAGGTTTATTGCCATCATCATTCGCAAAACATTTTCTTTCTAATTGAGCACTTGGTATCAACTCCTCATTTTTTCCCTCCTTCCTCACCCCCCACTCCCTCACAAACCCTTGATAATCTATAAATTATTATCATTTTGTGATGTCCTATGTTATCTGGTGTCTCCCTTTACCTACTTTTCTATTGTCCATCCCCCAGGAAGGGGGTTATACGTAGATCCTTGTGATAGATTGGTTTCCCCTTTCTACGTGCCCCCCCCCTTCCACTTCCCCTTCTGGTATCACTAATCTCATGATTGGTCCTGAGAGGTTTATCTATCTTGGATTCCCTCTGTTTCCAGTTCTTATCTGTATCAGTGTATAGCCTCTGGTCTAGCTGGATTTGTAAAGCAGAAGTGGGATCATGATAGTGGGTGGGAGGAAGCATTAAAGAACTAGAGGAAAGTTGTATGTTTCATCGTTGCTATACCTGTCCCTTATCAGCAACCCTTCTGTAAGGGGATGTCCAGTTACCTACAGATGGGTTTTGAGTATCCATTCCACACTTCCCCAATTCACAATGATATGAGTTTTTGTTCTTTGATGCCTGATACATGATCCTAATGACACCACGTAATCACACAGGCTGGTGTGCTTCTTCCACGTGGGCTTTTTTGCTTCTGAACTTGATGGCTGCTTTTTTATCTTCGAATCTTTAAGACCCCAGATCTTAAAGCTATCTTTTAATAGCTGGGCACCATCAGCTTTCTTCACGTCATTTACTTAAGTATCCGCTTAAAAATAAGTCTCTCTCTTTTTTTTGGGGGGGTGGGTGGGCATCATTGCCCTCTGGTGGTCATGGGAGCTACCCAGCCTTGCTCCTGGAGAGCTGCTGATGGATTTGAACCACCAAGCCCATGGCTGCAGTCCTGCACTCAACCACTCTGCCACTGGGGGCCAGCCCTAAGTCTCTCTTTTTCATGTGTGCATGTATTTCTATGAAACGTCCTCTGATAACTGCCTTTGCTGTGTCCCATAAGTTTCAGTACTTTGTGTGCTCATTCTCATTGGTTTCTAGACATTTCCTAATTTCATCACTGATCTGGGCCAGTACACACTCCTTTTGAAACATCCTCCACTTGTTTGCCCTTGTTTTATTCATCTTTCTTTTGTGGATTTTCAGCCTTATGGCACAGTGGTGAGAGAGGGAGAGAGAGAGAGAGAGAGAGAGAGAGAGAGAGAGAGAGAGAGAGAGAGTTCTGTATGACATCAGTATGCTTAAATTTATGCAGATTCAACTTATTCCTCAGCATGCCTTTAAATATGTGCCATGTGGGCTTGAAAAGAAAATTTTTTTTTTTGTATTTGAGTGAAGAATAACAGGTCAAGTTGTCTAATTGTAGTGTTTAGATCTGTAGCCCCCTTGTGGAGTTTCTTTCCCTGTGATCCATCTTTTTCAGAGAGCAGTGTATTGAAGTCACCTATTATAATTGGTGAGTTGTGGTTTCTTTTTTCATCTTTTGGAGCATTTGATTTACGTATTCAGCAAATCTCTTGTTCAGGAAATATATGTTTAAAAGCTTAGTGGTTCTTTGTCTGCAGTTTGATCGAGCATTGTATAGTCTCCCTACTTATCTCTTTTTATGGTTTGTACTTTGAGGTCAATTTTATTTGAGAATAGGATCACAACCCCTGGTTTTTAAAAATTGCTGTTTGCTTGGTATATTTTTCTGCAGCCTTTGATTCTCAGCCTATTTTTGTCTGTAATCTTGAAATGCTTCTCCTATAGGCATCAAATTGATAGGTTGTGTTTTCTAAGCTACTTTACTAGCCTCAGTTTTTAAATGCCTGAGTTCAGTCCATTGACATCCATCTGTGGACTCTGTGATGTCATCTCATGCCTTTTGTTTTGGGTGTTTTCCTACTTCCCTTTGTTATCAGTGTGCTGTGCTTGTGTGTGTGTGTGTGTGTGTGTGTGTGTGTTTGATTATTGACATCTTTCCACACTTAAGCCAATGCTATCTTGGGGGCTGTTTTCTCTTTGTTGCCCTCTGGGTGGTGTTGGTCAAGTGGTGGTCCCTTATTTGTGCTCGGTCAGTGCTGTTCTTCTGCCCATACTGGGTCTGCAAGGATCTTTTCTAGGGTTGTGCTTCTTTTAATACATTCTCTGGGTTTTTCTTTGCCTGGGAAGACTCTTCTCCATCTATCTTGATGGGTAATTTGGCTGGATAGAGTATTCTTCTGTTTGCATCACTTTTCTTCAATTTTCGGAATATGTTACCACACTTTCTCCTCTTCACCATAGTGCCCGATAATATGCCTGAACATATTCTTAGTTGGGAAACTTTATATGTGATTGCTTGTTTTTTCCTAGTTTTTCCTCATGATTTTATCATATACCTCAAAGCTGGATAGTTTAAATATTATGTTTCTTGGTGACTTCTTGGGATTCAGTCTAGCTGGTATTCTTTCCACTTCCTGAATTTTTGTCTGTTTTTCATTCATTAATATTGGGAAATTTTCTGCCAAGAATTCTCTCAATATTTTTGTAGTTCATTTCTTTGTTGTGTCTTCCTCTGTTTACCCAATTATTCTGATGGTGTTCCTCTTCATAGCATCAGGCATAGCTCTTAAGTTTTCTTCAGCTTCCCTGATGATCTTATTCGACTTTTGTTCACGTTTGATAAAATCTGCTTGGCAAAGTCCATGAGTCTTCTACTGGCTTTTGTTATCTCATCCCTAAGTTCTTTTACTTCTTTTTGGTGTATGGTTTTATTTCCTCCATTATTTCATCCTTTTCCTATATTGTTTCCCTCAAATTGTGTATGACTCCAAGTATTCTTAAAACTTCTTTTTGTGACAGATCAATGTCTGCTTCCTCTATGTATGTCATTATGTTCAGGACAGCTTCTCACATTGCCTTTTGTTTCTCCTGTTTGTTGTTGTTGTTGTTTTTGTTGTTGGGGATGTGTTGAGATAAAGCACTTAGGCTGGCTCCAAAGGATCCCTGCTGTGTCTGAGACAGTGAAGGGGCTATGGTTAAAGCCTAACAGGCCTCCACTGTGGTAAACCCAAAGCCCTCAGCTGCTCAAAACTCAGTGGATCTGTGTCTACTTATCTGATTCCTGTGGAGTCCCTCTGGCATGTGTTACTAGTTTCCATCTTGCTGGAAGTCTATCCTCACTTCTATGAATCCTTTTGGCTGTACTTTTTCCAAGGCAGCTTAGTTGTATTTTTGTTAGTTCATGATACTTTCAATATTCTTATATAGGATCATAATTCAAATGCACCATTTCTTCTCTAGTCTTTGCTATTTAATGTCCAACTTTCACGTGCATATGTGACACGTGGAAAATACCATGGCCTAGTTCAGGTGCATCTTACTCAATTGGATGAGGGCTTAGTAATAACTTGTATTTGTTGATCCCATATTCTTGATTGCTGAAGGCCAAGAAAACTTGAAGAATTTACAGATAAAGGTTAAAGACTGTGGTCTTTAGATTAGACTACAATTCAATGTAAAGAAAACAGAAACTCCTTATCTGGACCAACAGCTAGTATCATGATAAACAGAGAAAATATTGAAGGTGTCAAAGGTCTCACTTTACTTGCAACCATGGTCAGTGCACGATTGACTGCAGTCAAAATAAATGGAAGCCTTGCACTGGGCGAATCTGTTGTAGAACACCTCTTTCAAATGGTAAGTGGAAAGATGGCATTTTGAGAACTGAGGTGCCCCTGATCCAAGCCCTGGTATTTTCAATCAAGGACTGTCTGCCTTCACACATGGGGGTTCTCAAGCATGGAAGTCTTAGTTTAAACCTTGTGAATGGGCTTTCACACATTGGCAATGAAAGTAGTGATGGCTGATAACAACTGGATTCCATTCAAAGGGCACATGCCAGGCCTGCAGTGTTGTAGATATGCTTTTGGTCTTAGTCATTGGTCTCAGTAACTCCAATGTCTTAACAGCCCCCAAACTCATCTTTCTGCTTCAGAACTCTGTTCACATTTGCATCACTTTCCTTCCCAACCACTCATCCGGCAGCATCACTCAGGATCTCAGTCCACCATTTGTCAGTTATCTCTCTCAGGGATTACGGCCTTTCCTGGTAGTTCTGCTCTTCCACGTTCTCCCCTTCTTTCTACATCTCCAGTAGTGATGGCTATGACTTGCCTCTTGGTTTGGCATACCATGGTGGCTTGTGTGTTGTTCTAAGGCTGACAGCTATGTCAATACTGGTATTTTAAACACCAGGAGGTTGCTTGCTTGGACCACACAAGGTTTCAGTTGAGTTTTCAGACTAAATACTATGAGACTGGCAATCTACTTGCAAAAACTGATCAGTGAAAACCTTATGTATCACAAGAGATGAGCCCCTGAAGTTGAAAGGCACTCAAAATACAAAGTGAAAGCCAGCATGGACGTTTGCATGCTGACAATCTTGAGGATGTGGGAGGACTGGCTACTGTTCCCTTCTGTTGCATGCAGAGTTGTCAAGAGTCATGGACAACTGGACAGGAACTGACAGTGAAAAAGGAGTTAGATGGATCCTGAAATCCATGTTTTCATGAACTTAATATTGATCTCTGACAAACATTTAGAATGCTCTATGAAGAGAATCATGAATAGTAAGAGCCAGGAGAAGGTCATTAATGTTCAAATACATCAAATAGATTGAACCGCCTTATATCTGTTTTTAAGTAACGTTTTTATGTCTAAGTGCAGAAGCTCATAAAAAAGAAAGAAAAGATGACTTGTGATACCATTTCAAGATAGTTAGACCTCTCCTCTCCCCACCCCTTTTTTTGCTATGAAATCTTTTCTTAATAGTGTCATGTCTTTTGGGGGTTGGGGTAGGGTACAGAGGACACATAAAAGATATTCTACATTTTACTTTCAGTGGTTTGACAGGATGTAATAATTCTCCGGGATGCGATCTGATGTAATGCAATCACTTCCACAATGAGATATGTTATAGACAGCTAATCAATTAAAATATAATAAAATATTGATCTGTGGACATTCTGGCAAAGCTTCCTTGTTTTTTGCTGGATCTGGAGCCTGTATCTGACCTGTCATACTCTGGCATCATCTGGACTTCAACTGACCTATTTCCTGTCCACCCTGAGAGTCATCTTAACTGCTGACCTTGGATTCATTGCCTCAGTAGCCAGTTATATTGCTTCTGATCTACAGATTTTAGGTATAAGTTCTCAGACTTTACAGCTTCATGAGTCAGGTGAATCACCTAATCTGACATCTGAATCACAAACATGCAACTAACCAGCATCTCAGACTGCACGAGCCATTTTCTTGAGATAAATATTTGTATGCATATATACATATGCATACATATACATATGTATTGCTTTGGTGTCTTTGTTTTCTTAGAGAATATAATCAAAGCATCCATATGGCTGTCTCATAATTTTTAATGGTTGAATAGTTTTTCTTCATATATTTTACTGTTCCATAAAAGAATTAAGAATACTGTTATTATTTATATTTGGTTAGTTATTATGAGCAATGATGTAATAAATAATGTGCACATATTTCCCCAAGCAAATCTGTATGACATAGTCCAAAATGTATAAGCATCCTATTTCCAAAGTGACCTCTCATTTGGTTCTTACATTGTGCACTCAGATCAGCAGGACACAAGGACACTTGTTTCCTCCTATCATTGTCATTGTTAGGTTTCATCATTTCTTTTAAAGAGGGAAACTTCATAGTATCCCATGTTTTGATTTGTATTTACTCTAAAATTTTTTTATCATGTTGCTTAACTTCTTCTTTTTTTTTTTTTGGGGGGGGGCATCACTGCTCTCTGGTGATGGGAGTAGGAGGCCCAGCCCCACTGCTGGAATTGAACCTCCGTCCCAGTGGGCCGCAGTCCCGCGCACAACCACTATGCCACCGGGGCTCAGCCCACTTAACTTCTTATAATTGATTTGAATGAATTTGTACATGAAAGAAAATTGCCCTTTGTTTATCATATATGTAGAAAATATTTTTTTGCTGTTTGCAGTTTGTTCTCAAACTTTGATTATGGCTTTTTGTTTTGCTTTGCCATATATGCATACATATATATGTATATATATTTAAAAATGTGTAGTCAAACTCATTTTTTTTTTCCTTTTTTGGCCTGTGAGTTTATGGTCTTTTAAATCCAAGTGGAGTTTCTAGATCAGGACATGTCCCCCAGACCATATTTTATGAGGACTTCGTCTGTGTGTTTTAAGAAAATTACCATGATACCCATGTGGACAAAATGGAGAAATGAACGTTGGGTGATAAATAGCAAATTGAAGTTATAGTGTACTCACTGAAGGTTCCTTAAGAATTCTGATTAATGAATTCCTGTCAACCTGAATGCCCTTGGCACTGACGAAATTGGAGGAGAGAATTCTCATATTTTCAGACAGCAGAAAAGGTTGAGATGGGGTGTTTAATTCATCAAGTAACACAATCAAGACTCCAGCAGACCTTGAAAAACCAGAACAGTGAGTTTCAAACCAATAAAGCAAATCAAAAGGAAATAATCCAAAGACATGTATTTCTTAACAGGTCAGCTTCACAAGCTGGAGGAACCCTGGAGGTACAGTGGTTACACGGGAGGGCCTAGTGTTTATACATTGGGCTGATAACCACCACGTCCGCTGTTCAAACCAACGGCTCCTCTGGGGGAGAAAGATGAGGTGCTTGACTCCTGTAAAGCGTTAACGTTCCAGAAACCCACAAGGGCACTTCTGCTCTGTCCCATAGGGTCGAGATGTACAGGAATTGACTCAGTGCAGTGAGCTTGGTTTTTTGTTTTGTTTTTCTTTTTAATATGCCAGTTATTCAGGTAAAGAACAAGCACAGCAAAGTGAAAGCTCAGTGCAATGGAATGGTGCAGAAAGAATACCAAGAACGTCAAGGGGGCTCTAGGCTCTGTCTGGTGCACACAGAGTCTTTAAAAAAAGCTGTATTTTGAAATGATTGTAGAAGGCAAAATTTCCCCAAAGTAGCACAAAGAAGTCCCAAAGACTTTCTCATCAAGTTTTTTTCTAGTAGTAACATCCTACGTAATCAAACTGTATTGTCAAAACCAGAAAACAGGTGTTTTTAGTATCTACAGGTCTTGCTCATTTCCCATCATTTTTTCCACCTACATCCATCTCTCTTGATGTCATTTAAAAATCACTTTATAGGGGGCTCATACAACTTTTATCACAATCCATCCATCCATCCAGTTTGCTCAAAACACATTTGTACATTTGTTGCAATCATCATTCTCAAACATTTTCTTTCTACTTAAGCTCTTGGTATCACTCCTATTTTTCCTACCTCCTTGCTCCCCCTTCCCTCATAAACCCTTGTTAATTTATAAATTATTATTATGTTGTCATATTGTACACTGTCTGATGTCTCCCTTCACCCACTTCCCTGTTGCCTGTCCCCCAGTGAGGAGGTTATATGTAGATCTTTTTAATTGGTTCCCCCTTTCCACACTACCTTCCCTACACCCTCCCGGTATTGCCACTCTCACCACTGATCCTGAAAAGACAATCTTTCCTGGATTCCTCATGTTCCTGGTTCCTACTTGATGCAATTTTATCACATGAATAGATTCTTATTTTCTTAATGGTTAAGTTCAAGAAAGGAAGAAAAGGAAAGCAGGAAGGAGAAAAGAAAGAGTGAGATTAACTGTTCATTGTGTGAATGAGAAAAGGGTCTTCAATACCTTATAAAAATGAAATATACACACAATTTCTTCCATTCACAAACAGAAATATAAAAACATACGTTATTTTTAAACCTGTAGGGTGACTAAGGGTCATAGTCACAGAGGTCCTATGAGTGATTTTCTGACTCATAAGACTTATGATTCTAGGTTTCATTTCACACTTTTCTCCCACCTGACTCAGGTTCTTCTATAGTTGATCTTAGTCCACATTCCAAGATGTGATATCCAGGATGTTCTAATGTGATCCTTTCCAAAGCTATTGATAATGGTCATTGGGAACCATCTAGTTCTTCCAGTTTGAGAGTTATGAGATGGATGTTTGCATGATCTTCCAGTCCATTTGACTAATGACTTCCATATGCCTTTTGATGTTCATTGCTCTCCTTTCCTCTGGATAAGGAGAGACCAATGACTGTACCTTCAATGGCTGCTCTAAAGTTTTGAAACCTGAGTCATTACTCAGCCAAGAGGGGTGCAGAGCATTATTTTTTTGTGAATTGTATTATGCCAATTAGCTGTCGGGTCCTGAAGATGATAGTCCTGTTCTCCTGGTCCTCAAGGTGCTTGGTTATCTCTAAAAAGTATTCATACTTTGATCTGCCATATGTTCGACCACATTCATGCATACATTTGCAGTAAAGATAAATATGTATGTATAAATATCCTCTGTTGAATATATATCTATTTGTGGAAACATATCCCCACCCTCTCTCCCACACATGTTCACCATGGGAGTCTACCCAAGTGTCTACTCATAGGTCACCGATATTGCAGTATTTGCCTCTGTTGCCTTTAACTCTTGCAGTGTTCCTTGACATTGACTTTAATCAGGGAAATGCCATGCCAAGCTGACTTTCATACAAGTCACATTAGCTAGGATTTTCCTTTCCACATATTTTCAAAAGTGGGTGGGTCATACATTTGACAGCGCCCTTGGTATAATGTTTTAGCCCCATGAGAGGAACTAAGGAAGGGAAACGACTTTCTGTCCTACACAGATGTTTGAACAACTCTGATCTCTGAGGATGTGCTGCAGATCACAGATGTTTAGCTTGACAATTGTTTACAAAATATTCCTTAAATGTATTCATATATCTGGATTAAGGGAGAAGTAAGGCATATGGATTTTGATAAATCTCCATTGAATCAAAATTCTCTGTAGATTTAGGGTATGACATTGATTATAAAAACTCTCTTTTGATTTTGTTGTAACCATTCTCTTGGGGGGAAAGATAATTGTATGAGCAATTTATTCATCATCTTTCTGCTTTGCCTTGTAAACATTGTGAGCTCAGATTTTGTCCTGTTGAGTTCTGGAGTCAAAATGACTCTCAGAGGATCTTCCTCTCCATTTGAGCATGATATTTTGGTAATTGAGACCAGAGGGTGAGTCCTTGTGTTAACAATGGTACTAAATTAAATTAGGAATTCCATGAAATAACAATAAATGTCCCAATTCAGTTACTATGCTGTTGAATCCATTTGTATGAGCATGCCAATCTTTTAAGTGGTAATATAAAACAGGCATGGCATTCTTAAGCCCCATTCTGGCTTCAGAAAATATTTCTAGTAACATAAATACTTCTAGCACTTGGTGAAGGCGTCTTGAATCAGCTCCTTCTTACTGGGAAAGGACCAAGGGGTCAGTGGAGTTGAGGTTTTGTGCCTACATGGAATTGGGATTTCTGTGGGTCTTGTTCAATCCCACACTCCCGTATCTTCCCCTCCACCATGTCTTAAACCACTGCTCCTTGCCACAGGCTGAGGAAAAGAGGATCAAGAAATGGGTCTGGTATGGGAAAGGGGGTTTCAGAGTAGATAGGGGGCATCTGGATAGTGCTGGTGGCTTGTCCTTGCATGTGTCCATCTTGTAAAAGTGACTTCTCTTGTTGTTGAGAGTATGCACAGCAGAACATATAGAGCAATCCAACAATTTCTACACATACAACCCCATGATGCTGATCCCAGGCTTCCTGTTGTATGAGCATTCATATTTTCCTGTTCCCAATTGTTCTTTCTTCCCTATTAACTTAAATTTGGCCTCCTGCTAATCAAGAGGTTGGCAATTTGAAATCAATGGCCACCTTGCAGGAGAAAGCCTTGGCTATCAGCAACAGCCAAGAAAGTCCCCTGGTATAGATCCGCTCTGACCCAGAGCGCCACTATGACGCGAAATCCAAAGCAGCAGGAAATAGGATAGAAAAGTGTTTATAGGCTAATTAAATTCTATAATAGATATCAGTTTCCTAGGACTGCTGCAACAAGATGTCACAAATGAGGTTGATTGAAACCACAAAAAGTTATTTTCTAACAACTCTGGCTCTTAGAAGGCCCAAACCCAGGAATCAGGGGGACCACGCTCCCTCCCTCTGGAGAAATTTTTTTTTTTTTTTTAGTTTTTTGGGCATCACTGCTCTCCTGTGGTGGGAGTAGGAGGCCCAGCCCCACTGCTGGAATTGAACCTCCGTCCCAGTGGGCCGCAGTCCCGCACACAACCACTACGCCACCGGGGCTCAGCCTCTGGAGAAATTTTTGTTCTGTGCTTTTTTCCTAGCTCTTGGCATTGCTGACACTCACTGGCTTTGCTTGGCTTGCAGATATCTCAATTTCATCTCTGCCAATGACAACAACAATAGTTACATCTGCAAAGACTTTCCAAATATGATCAAGTGAATCCCCCGCCCCCCAAGAAGTTTATTGGCATATAATTCACGTCACATAATCCAATAGTTCAATCACATCAGGAAGAGTTTCAATCATCACCACAATCAATTTTTAGAACATTTTTTTCAACTTTGTACTCATCCTTATTATCTCCCTATTTCTCCTCAAATTCCTTTGCCAGACCCCCCAAGAAAAATGAATCCGATGGCTGTCTCTATAGATTTACCAACCCTGGGTTTCATAGACAGAAAAAATTCAAAAGAAAACAGACAACAGCAAAGTAACCTACCATAAATAACAAAATAAATGGACAATAACCTGAACCAAAATAAACCAGAAAATATTAAAAACTAGAGCTAATTTAAATGGATCATAAAGGAGATCAAATGATAGGGTGTTATATTTTAACTTAACTATATCTGCAACCCTCCACTTTCCAATGCCTTTTACATCTTAGCAAGGCTATTCACATCCACTCTTGAAGGGGATTCTCCAAGGACTTGATCCATGAGCATTTCCCTTTCACTTTTTTTTAATTGAAAAAGTCTTAAAATAGGTCTAAAGAGAGATAAGAGGATAAGATGTTACATTTGGACTTAACAACGTCTACCATAATAGACTCTATAATGCTCTCTGTATGATAACAGGGTTATTCACATACCTCAACTAAGGATGAATTTAATTTTAACAGTTTTACATGTACATTCCAATGGCATTGGTTACATTAATCATGTTGTACAATCATCTTCCCTTGTTTGTTGCAAAATGGTCCTTGCCATGAACAGATACACAATACTTCAAAGAAGGTAAAGCATAAGGTTCCGTGAAGAACATGGGCTACTGGGGGGCACTACTTAATCCAGTTAGGAGCCTTGGAGTCAGAGTAATTAAGTGCTCAGTTGTTACATGAAAGGCCAGCTGCTTGAATCTGCCAGGGAGAAAGATGTGGCATTAAGTCCGCTTTCAGGTTTGGAAACCCTATATAGGGCAGTTCTACTCAGAATCCATCGATGACTGAAGTTTTGGGTTTTGTGTCAAGTTAGCTGGCTAGGATGCTCCCTGGGTTGACAGTTGAATAATCCCCATGACGTGACCTAACACAGTGCCATCGACTTCACAATGGGATCTGCTGTGAGCAGTCCAGCAGTGAGGAAAAGAGGAGGGTGGAGTGCAATACCCTTCTCAGGTCATCGTCGAGATGCAATTGAAAGGAAGCTAGCTAGCTACCTTGGAACTTCCTATATAAGTGGATGCTGTGAGCATGCTTGCTTGCTTTTTCCTGGAGTTGGATCCTGCATCTGGTTCTTGGATCCTGAGTCCTTTGAAATGGAACCAACAGCCTGGCATATTGCTTTATGATCCCAGGAGCTATCAGTGTGACCTTTCATATGAATTGCCAACCTTGGATTCCTGGATGCATCCAGAGTTTTATCAGGTCTCAACGTTTGGAGAAAGCTCCAGCTTAAGATCTGACTCAGGTATTTTGAAATAGATTTTCTTGATATAAACTTACCATCTGTCTATGTATCTATCTTAAAAAAATCTTTCTATTGGGCACTCATACAACTCTCATCACAATCCACACATAAGTGCATTGTGTGTCAAGTGCGTTTGTACATCTGTTGCCCTCATCATTCTCATAACATTTGCTTTCTGTTTAAGCCCTTGGTATTAGCTCCTCATATTTCCTCTCCCTCCTGGATTCTCCTCCTTCATAAACCCTTGATAATTTATAAATTATTATTCCTCTCTCATATCTTACACTGTCTGCCATCTGCTGTCACCTACTTCCCTTTGTCCATACCCTAGGGAGGAGGTTATATGTAGATCCTTGTAAACAGTTCCCCCTTTCTACCCTCCCTGCATCCTCCTAGTATCCCACTCTCATCACTGGTCCTGAAGGGATCATCTGTCCTGGATTCCCTATGTTTCCAGCTCCTATGTGTGCCAGTGTATATCCTCTGATCTAGCCTGATTTGTAAGGTAGAATTGGGACCACAATACTGGGAAGGAGGACGCATTGAAGAACTAAAAGAAAGTTTTATGTTTCATCATTGCTACCCTGCACCATAACTCTCTCTATTTTATATCTCTAGCTCTTTAAATATACTGATTTTGTTTCTCTAGAGGACCTGGCATAAAGCATTGGCAATGGGATTTTTCAACCCTGTATCCGATGCAAATAATAAAAAGATTTGCCTTTGTACAATTTTATTTATAGTACAATTGTAACTGTAGACCATGTATACTTAAGGGAAAAATTTAGAGGGAAGCATGGGGTGAAACAATGTGTCAAGAGAATTAGAACTTAATTTTCACAAAATTTTCCTTAATACAAATAGAGTTAACAACAGATTAAAAATCAAAATAGTTGTACTAATAAAAATGGATATTCATTGCATGCAAGTACTCTGATAAGTGCTTTTTCAGGCCTAATTTCATTTAATCACAACTTTGTGAGTTACAGGTTATAATTTTCACTAGGTAGATGACACATGCATGAATTAGAATAGTTAACTAACTCCATCAAGTTTGTTATGGAGCTAGAAATTGACTGGAACTTGAATTTAGATTGTGTTTCCTTGACCTCAACTACCAGCCTGTCCAAGTGTGTTCTGTGAAGGGGATCAGGCTGGTGGTGCTTGCTTTTTGGTTGAGTTGATTTTCAACCTACAGTGACCTTGTGTGGAAGAGTAGGGCTTTCTTGGCTGTAATCTTTAGGGAAGCAGCTTGCCAGGTCTTTCTTCCACAAAGCTCCTGGGTGGGTTTGAACTTCTAGTCGTTTGAATTGTCAGTCTTTTAGCAAGCACTTTAGTGGTCTGTTGGTGTCCTACGAAGACTCCTCAAGCAGTCTATTTTGACTCATAGTGACCCTGGGAAGAGTTTCAGTGAGGACAAATTTTAGGGGTGCAGACAGTTTCACACACATCCCCTCGCCAGGAGCAGTGGAACTCTAGAGCTTGTGGTTAGTAGCCCTGTGCCTAAACCAAAGTGACACCAGAGGCCCGTCCATCTCCCAGCTACACTTACTGCCATTGAGGTGATTCTAACTCATAGAGGTCAGTTCACCTTCGGACCTGTGGCCGTCATGTGCTTATACTAATTTCATGATTGAGATGTAGGGGTGGAGTCTAGCCTGCTAATCTGGAGATAGCCATTGAGTAGACAATGAGGCCTCTTGTGTGGGCATGCCTTTCCCCTGAGACTTCTGGGAAATCTTGCGATATTTCCCTGATGGAGATGAGAAGCTATCTCTTCCCAGTTCTTGGGAGTTAGTCTCAGAGATGACGAATTATGGACAAGACAAGATGGCAGGGTCCGAGGAGCTGAAGGAGCTGGAGGAGAAGCCACATGGCCTTACCCGGATGGAACCAGACCTCTGAATCTGGAAAAGCCACGTGGAGAACCCTGCCAGCACCGAGTTGCCTCTACCACCACTGGATGCTGTTGATGGACCCTGAGCCTTGGAAATGAGGAGCCATGGGGAGACCCCTGCCAGTGCCGGAATTCTGCACCAACTGGCCTGTGACTTCATGAGTCAGAAGGAGATGGTATAGACTGGTATCAGGCATATAGACTAATATCAGACTTATGACTTTAAACTGGACTGGGCTGGGATACTTCCTCAATGTTGCATTCCTCTAGTATATAAATCAAGCCCTTATATCCGTATGCGTGGCTATGAATTTGTTTCTCTAGTTTACCTGGACTAACACAGGGCCCATGCTAGAGGCAATGGGTCTACAGAACCTCTTCTTTTTGGGTTATGGGGGAACTTCGGCTGCTTGACATATCTCTGCCATTCACAGCATAGTTAGTAACTTAGGACTTCTTTATGGAAAGCCACAAATACTCAATGAACTTCAGGGAGGAACCAGTCTCATGACCTCCTGTGAAAAATAAGGGGTCCCCCAAACCATTAGAGAAGATGAGGAGAATGATTCTGATTGTGCTGCTAAGAACTGTGCCTTCCCACACATTTAAGGATCGCAGTGGCTCAGGCGGGATGGTGGTTTGGCAGCCCATTGGATTGAGAAGCAGGGCCAGTACCTCGTGGAACAGGTATCCAGGGAGAGAAACCCATAATTCATTGCCTTAGGTCTGAGTTGGTCAGATAGCAGTTCACTACTTCATGGTATCCACGACATAGCTTGTTGTTTTGAAGAAAAATTTTGTGACGAAGAAAAATAAATCTCACAGTAGCACAGAGTACCATGAGTTTCTTGGTTGTAAGGGGGATGGGGGGCCTCGTAGGTGTGAAATTCTTTCTGAGTGAGAAACCTGTTGTAAAAATTTCTTTCCTTGTTGCACACATGTGACCGTGGGTTTCTAAGAACGGGTTGCTTTCCCCACTCAAACAACAACAACAACAACAACACACACATCATTGTATTGGGAGCTCATACTGTAAGGCCATTCCCTAGTTGACTCATATCAAGCATTATTGTACAATTGCTACCCCCATCCATTTCAAAACATTCCTTTCCTTCTTAAAGTCCACAATATCAGTTCCCTTTTATCACTCTCCCCACAGACCCCCCCCCATTCAACTTGCTGATCCAAAAGCTTCATAAATCCTGGGTTTCATATACTGGAATACAGAAACAACATATAACAAAATTTCAAGAGGAGCATCTCCAATGACAAAGTACATCTGAGATAAACCCTAATTAAAAAAAACCCAACTCAGGGCTGAGCCCCGGTGGCGTAGTGGTTGTGCACGGGACTGTGGCCCACTGGGACGGAGGTTCAATTCCAGCAGTGGGGCTGGACCTCCTACTCCCACCACCGGAGAGCAGTGATGCAAAAAAACAAAAAAACAAAAAACCCAACTCCAAACCATAAAAATACAGAAAATGTTGAAACCCAGATCAGGCTCAATGTGCCCCAGAGATCAACTGACAAGGTTTTAACAGTTCAAGTCAAGTTTATCATCTTAATCTTCTATAGTCATCCTTCCAATGCCCTCTGTTTGGTACCCATTTTCGTCCTATCTGTCTGTTATGGATGAAGAGGAGTTGCCAAAGCATCTTTCCTATGTCATTCTCACAAATGTTTCTTGGGCTTCCAGTTTTATCCATAGCCTTCTGCAAACCAGATTCTCACAATTTGAGGTCTGATACTATTCCCATCTTTGGTCTTAGATGAAATGATTTGCAGTTCTTTGGTCACTGATGTTGGTGTGCTTCTTCCATGTGAACTTAGTTGACATTTCACTTTGGACCCCAGATGTGATTTTATCTGATAACTGGCACCATACATTTCTTCACCACACTTTGTTATAGCATGTGTATCTTCTGTATTCCATTTCAAAGGGCAAATATTGAGAAAGACCATGATATAAGAACTAATTGTTCTTAAATTGGTGCTAGGATTTAGTGCAACCCCCAACCCCATTCCTAGATCTGTGTTTTCTTATCTGCCTTTGACTCCCTTTCAAAACCTTGTTAGCTTTTAATAGAAAGTCTTACCTATCATCTCCCTGGAGCATAAAGGTATTTCATTAATATTGTCATTGATTAGCTCCTGGTATTAATTTTTAAAGCACTGTTGAGAGATGGATATTGGGTCAATGTAGGCTAGCTCCATATTGAAGGACCTGTGAGTTATTTGCTTGTAGAGAATTAATCCTTTTGATTCAGCATGGTGTTTATACAAACAATGAGAGTTGGTTGTCAGAGAAAGTGTATAATATCATTACAAACAATTAGAGTTGGTTGTCAGGCAAAGTCTACAATAACATTTTCTGAGAATGTCAGCTACAGGTTTGTTGGAGTAATATATATCTTAATATAGCATATAGGGTATTAATGTAGTTAAGTTCATGATTTTCCGATTACTGACAGTTCAACCATCTTGGTACAGCTCTCTTCCACGTCCTCAAACACCATGGATTTTCTGTCTTAAGTCTTCAGGCTACAAGTGTATTGGAGGTAGAGTCCAGTTCACCCAATGGAGTTTCCACCTTGGGCCTCCCTGATGCAGCCTGTGAAGCAGGCTGTGCCACCCAAAGGTGCAGGAGTCAATGCCCCATCTTCCTTTGGCACCCAGCCTTGGTCCCCATGAGCAGGTTGCTCTTTGAAGAAGAGATTGACAGATGGCTTTGGGGAAGTTCCACACAGAGCACATGGATCTGCCATGAATCATCATTGGCATGATAGTCCCAGATTTCGTCTATTTGGTATGGAGATGAAAGCACAGCATTGAGTCTTCACCTTGACTAGCCACATCAAACCAGTTGCCATCAAATTGATTCACAATCATGGCAACCCTTGTGTGTAGGAGAACTGGGAACCTAAGGGTTCTCCAAGGCTTACTGATGTTTCGGTTTTTTATTGAAATAAGCCTTTCTTTGGAGGCAGCTTCAGAGGGATTCAACCTCCAGCTTTGTGGCTCACAGCTGGGCCTGTGCACTGTCCCATCTGCCTGGGGCTCCCAGCCTTTCATCCTCCATGCAGAAAGGATTGGCCTTCCAGGTGTCTCTCCTGCACAGGATGGGGGTATGAACCTATAGACTTCAGAGAGCTTGCTCTACTTTTTCCCCTCACCTCTGTCAAATCACCTGCACTTTCAAAGACTTTGTGCTGGGTTTTTTTTTGATTTGTGGCCAGTCTTTCTTGGCTTTCTTTGCTTTCCAAATGAAGCAACAGAATCTGATGCCCTCCCCTCCAGGCCTGGTCCCCCCCTTTCCCTTATGGAGCAATGTGGTTTGGATCATGAAATACCTTCTCTTTGGGGGGGCTGTTCTTCTTTGGTATGAAAATGGGTTCATCACAAATGCCCCTTTTCCCTGTGCCTACACTTCCTCCTCTTCAAAGCCCTTCAGGGAGATTAACTAATGAATCCTCTCAACACCCCTTGTCCTGTGGGGACAATTAATAGTTGGCTAACAATAAGAAGGAGAATGGAAAATGAATCTTAATCTTTTTATAAGTGTCTTTAAGCTTCAAAGCACATTCCCCAACATTAGCTGGCCTACAGCAGCAGGGCAGAACGAGGGGAGTGTTTGGGGGTGGGGGGTAGAGATTCTGGGGAGGAAATCCTCTGCCTCCTTTGTGACATTCTCCATCAAGGCTTTTGGCACCAGTTCTTGAGGGAATAGACTCTGTGGAGCCAGCTTTGTCTAAGGACTGGGGATGAGCTTAATTCTAATCCCAGTCTTCCTTCTGGTTTAGATCCTGGGGTGTGAGAGGATTCAGAGACGAGAGACTGGAGTCCAATGCCCTCTTTTTGCGAAAAATGCCCAGAAAGAGAAGAGTCTCTGGGGGGTGCCCACAGTGGGTGGCTTGTGGAAGGTTTCCTCAAGGATCAATGTGCTGCTGCTAATTTAGAGGACGGTGGTTCAAGCACACCCAGAGATGTCTCCGAAGAAAGACCTAGTGGGCTGAGCCCCGGTGGTATAAGTGGGCTTGGCGGTTCAAATCCAGTGGTGGCTCTCAGCGTGGGTGGCGCCCATGGCCACCAGAGGCAGTGATGCCCACAAAACAAAACAAAACAAAAAACAAACAAAAAAACCCCCAAACAAACCAAAAAAATTAAAAAAAAAAGAAAGACCTAGTGATTGTTTTCCAAAAACAAAAACAAAAACAAAAGCCAACCATTGGTGGACAAAATCGCAGGCAATGAGGTCAGGAAATGATTTTAAGGTCCCACGTAGCTCTGTGCGTCTCTGCTTGACATGCCCTTAGCTTCTCCATTAGACAGAGGTCTGCTCACCTCAGAGTTTTTATTAATTGGCTGCATCAGTGGGCAACACTGGGATTAGCCATTGGGCCGGCTACTCCTGGTGGGTTCCTGAGGAAGGAGGGAGACCCTGGCTCTAGGCATGCCCCCGAATGTCAAAGGAAGAGCAAGGAACCACTGCTGTGCAAAAAACCCCGCTCTTCGCACATTTGGGGAAAATGGGATATCAAAGACATCATTTGTCCTAAAAGAGGGTCAATGAAGGCTCGATTTAAACAAGCACTCTGTTCTGGTGTTCACTGTAGCAAATTCTGTAATTTTAAGCTTTATAGCAACTCCCACTGTCAATTGAGATGGGAATTTTCGTGTGTGTGGCCAGACCCTGCATGGTTCAGAACGGATGGTTTCTGGGAGCACAGGGAAGGAAGGGAAACCTACCTCACTGCCTCGGAGTCACTGTTGAATAGGGAGAAGCACAAGCATCATTCTTTTGTGGGGTCCTCTTCTCTGCATGGTGAACGTGTGACAAAGCAGGCAGAAAGACCCCATTTTCAGATCTGTAGAGGATCACCAAGAATTGTTGAGGGGGGTGGAAATATTTTACACAATCACTTTTAAGTGTGCCTTGGATGGGGCAGCTTGTGATTCCGGCATCTACCCTGCTAGGCATAAGCATCATGTTTGCCTTCTCTCTATCACTTGATCACTGTGTTCTTGGAACTCAGGATTGGTTGTATCTTTGAGTAAGCCTTAGACTGCTAGCCACCAGGTTGGTGGTTCAAACCCATCAGCTACTCTGCAGGAGGCTTTGGGGGCTTTCTGCTTCTATAAAGATGTACGGCTTTGGAAAGCCCATGCAGCGTAGCTCTGAGTCAGAGTCACCTTGGTGGCAGTGGGCTTTTGGCGGGGTGGAAATAGGAAGGAGAAAAAAGTAGATCTTCTTCTTCTGTAAGTGTCTCCAAGCTGTAAGGTGTCCTTGCCACCAGTAACTGGAATATAGGGAGAGATTTTGCAGAGGAAATCCTTGCAACAGAGACTTGGGATCCAGCTCAGTAGATGGTCCTTTCCAAAGGGGTCAGGACCTCAGGAGTTTAGCAGAGCAAGTTGGTTGTATAGGGCTGGCGTCACACCACATGCTAACAAGTGGCTGACACGCATGTCTTGATGTCATGTGGTCTGGACCAGGACCCAAGACACTTCCGCTCACCCTGCCTGGCTGTTAACCCTTTTAGGACTCAATTATGATCTGGCTTATTGCTTTGACAAGGTCATGGTTGTTTGGTGGTTAAAAAGTTTGCCTTCCTGGAGGGAGACTTGGCTTTGATTCTCACTCCTGGCACCTCACCCTCAGCCATCACCTGCCAATGGAGGCTTATGAATCACGATGATGCTACACAAGGTCCAGTAGAACTCTCTAGACTAAATGGACCAGGAAGAAAGCCTTGGCAATCTCTCCCCAAATCATCTATTTAGCAGAGTTCTGCTCTGACACACACAGGTTTTCATGAGTCAGCGTGGACTAAAAGTAAATACATGATAAAAAGATAAATAACCACACACACATATTTGTAATGAGCCCAGCCAGATCATTATTTTACCTAGCTCATTATTTAGTTTGAACATCAATATTTTATAGTTCAGAAAACCAAGGCTCTGTGGGGCTAAGCCATTTGGCCAAGGTCACACATAAGGGCCTGGAGCTCAGGGTCAGTCTGACAGAAAAATCCAGCCTGTGTATCTTCCTTCCAAAGTAGCTTTCTTTTGTCAATTAAGTGCCTGGGAACTTTTCAGGCCCCTACAGGAAAGTTAAGGTGGTTGTAGCTTCTTTTATAACAGATACAATTATTTGAGAAGCAAATGGCTAAAACTTGCAAAATCTGCAGGAAAGAACTTCTGGGCTCTTTGGAGTTTTTTTTGCCGAATACCAACATCTCTTCAAAGGCAAGGAGCAGCAATTATGATAAAAGAGACTAGGGAATAAAAGGGATAAACAGTGCAGAGATGGCTCTGGAAAAACCATAGCCCTTGCTATAGTTCCATTTTGATAATGACCCCTAATCTGCCCAGGGGACTTTGGAACATGCGTGCTATTTTAAAATGCTTTTTGAACTTCTTCATTTTCATCTCCTTTATAAGGAAGGCCATCACGAAGGGGAGACTCTTTCTCAACTGCACCAAGCAGTCCCGTGAGATCTGTTTATTTGCTGACATTGTTAACCACCTCTTGATGGGAACTGGGGGTGAACTGACTCTGAGGTCATGTGTATGGAGTTTTGAGAGAGCTTATTCTATTTTTCTGGAAATTTTTCTCTCAGAGTGTTATACTTTTGATTTCCTTCAGTTTACCTGAGGTATAAAATAATCATTTAAATGTACTTTTCATGTAAATACATTTCCATGAAAATGGCAATGTATGATTTCTATTGCCATTTAAAAATATCTACTTACCTAATGGTGCTTTGCACGAGAAAAGTCTGCTTGCACCAGACCTCTTTATTTTTATATTTAATTTTTTTCCTCAACAGTTTTATTGGCACATAATTTACATATCACACAATTGAGGGGTGCAGTTGTTCAATCATGTGAAGGAGAATTGTACAATCAGCGCCACATCAATCATAGAAACGCACCCCCCCCATGGTTAAATCGCCTTTAAAATGAGTTGTGCAACCACAATCAGTTCTAGTGCTTCCTCCCCCCTGCTGCCTTTATTATATTACTTATTCTGGAAATCCCCTCCACCTCCCTATCTGGGGTGGGGGAAAACCTGCATTCCCTTGTATCAGTTTTTCTTATCATACATCCACTCCTGTGCTTCACAGCTGGAACAGCCAACCGAGGACAGTAAAAACCAAAACCACATTAAGGTGGTTAAGGATGAAATCATAATCGTATAAAGACAAAATTAGGAATAATATGTAAGAAGGAAAAGAGCCCCCTCAACATTCAAAGAGCCAAGGAGGAAATTTCTGACAAGGCATCTTTAGAGCAGCGCTTGTCAACCTTCCTCATGCTACCGTCCTTTCATACAGTCCCTCATGTAGTGGTGACCCCTCCTCCAACCATACAAGTATTCTTGTTGCTACTTCATAATTGTCATTGTTCTACTGTTACGAATGGGCAACTTCTGTGGAAGGGTCATTTGACTCCCAAAGGGGTCGTTGACTCACAGGTTGAGAGCCGCTGCTCTAGAGTGTTGGAAAACAAGGATGTTCCTTTGAGGAAATGCTCAAAGGTGTGCTGACCATGAAGTCCTGGTATTTTCAATCACCTCATGTGCATGGGAGCATCTGGCATCAGTAGGAAGACTGAAGGGCCTTTGTGCATGTGAATGAGGATGCTGGTGAAGAATGGGGAAAGTATACCTCCGTCTTGGAAGAAAGACAGCTAGTGTGTTCCTTAGCGGCGAGGGTGGGGAGGTGTCAGCTCATGTACTTTGGCTAGGCTATCAGGAGAGACCAGTTTCTGGAAAAGGGCCTCCTGCTTGGTAAGGTGAAAGGACGGTGACAAAGAGGAAGACGGTCCATAAGATGGATCAATACAGTAGCTGCAGCACTGGGCTTCCACACAAGGACCTTCAGGAGGCTGGTGCAGGGCGGAGTGGGGGATTAAGTCTGCAGACACACATTGAACCAGTGATTGGTTCTGAATGCATCGGAAGGAATCACATCCCAGGGAGAACCTAGGGACCTAATTGCTGGTCTTTTCTTCTCCTTCGTAAGGTTCCCCACATCTGACTGTAGAAGTTCTCATCAATCGCAGGAAAAAAGAGACATTTAAGTTCCCTTGGAAGCTCGATCTAGACTCCACCTGATGTTGGGCCTACGGTGCTGGCTTATGGTGACACGATCTTGACCTAGGGCAATGGGATGAGTAAGTCTGCCTTCACCATCCTCACAAAGGCTTCTTCCCAGAGGCACCAGGGAGTCCTGGGAAGAGCCCAGTGAAGGGTGTGGCTGCTAATAGCTACTGCTGTATCCCCAAACTAAGGGGAAGGGAAAACATGTTTGCTATCAGTTGCATTCGTCCCACAATTTAAAGTGACATGCCATTTGAAGGATCTGCAATTCTGTTGATTTGGACCACGACCACCAACATTTTCTTTGACGTGTGCCAGGCACGAAACTCTAGTTGCTACGGGAATGAATGGAGGGAACCTGAAAACTCATTGCTGGCATCAAGTCTATTCTAACTCATAGAGACACTGTGAGACAGAATCCTCCTGCCTTGTCTAACTTCCAAAGCTGTAAACCATTAGGGAAGCAGACTGACTGCCACTCCCATCGCCCGTAGAATGGCTGGGAGGGTTCAACCACCAGCCTTTCAGTTAGCAGGTGAGCCTGAAACCATTTTTTGAAGAACACCCATGCATGTATGTGAAAGCTACCCACTTCTGGTCTTTCTCTTTCAGAAGCACTAGACAATGTTACATTTAATGAATGTCATTAAATCCTACACGTAAGTCTGCGGGGCATGCCCCAATCGCAGCTACATGGATTATCTACTTCTCTCCCAGAAGAGTGCACTACAGAGGATAGCACTGGAGCTACAGTTCCGGGAGAGGGGCGTGTCTGAACAGAGCACATAGGAGCAAAGGAAAAGGGAACGAGAACGTGGAACATATCCTGGCCCACCAAGCCCTGAGGATGATATTCCCAAAAAGCAACAAAGTTCACAAGGAAGAAGCACACCAGCCTGTGTGATCATGGGGTGTCGATGGGAACAGGTATGAGGCATCAAAGACACAGAACAAAAAAATCATATCATTGTGAATGAGGGGGAGTGCAGAGTGGAGACCCAAAGTCCATCTGTAAACAATTGGACTACCCTTATAGAAGAGTCACAAGGAATTGATGAGCTAGGGTGCAATATAGCACTGATGAGACATATGACTTTCCTCTAGTTCTGTAATGCTTCCTCCTTCTGTGCCCCAACTACCACGACCCCAATTCTACTTTATAACTCTGGCTAGACCAGAGCATGTACATCAGTACAGATAAGAACTGGAAACACAAGGAATCCAGCACAGATAAGCCCCTCAGGACCAGTCATGAGAGGAGTACTACCATGAGGGGAAGAGGAAGGTTGGGGGTAGAAAAGGGGAATTGATCACAATGATCTACACATAGCCCCCCCCAAGGGGGTGTACAACAGAAAAGTGGGTGAAGGGAGACATCGGTTAGTGTAAGACATGAAAAAACAATAATTTATAAATATCAAGGGTTCACGAGGGGGAGTGAGTGGGGGAAATGAGGAGCTGACACCAATGGCTCAAGTTGAAAGAAAATGTTTTGAAAATGATGAGGGCAACAAATGTAAAAATGTGCTGGTCATAATGACTCCGTGTATGTATTGTGATAAGAACTGTATGAGCCCCCCATAAAATGATTTTTAAAAAGAAGAAATGTTCTCCTTAAAACTAGCTGAATGACAAATGTTTGGTCACGAATGTTTTACACACAAAAGAGTGAAAGACAATGTAGAAATATAAGATGTTCAAACGGCCAATGACCGCATGAGGGGATGCTCAGTGTCCATTGTCATCAGCAAGTTCAAGTTCACATGGAGACGAAATGCCTCCAACACACCCTGGAGGAGCGAACCCTCCAAAGACACACAGAATCAATCATTGGCTGTAATGGGGAGCTTGCATGCTTCCAGGTGGGAAGATAAGACTGGACAAGATCTTTGAGTTTGGAAGACTTTGACAGTTTATTTTATAAACTAAGCACATATGTAAACATGCAAGCATACATCTAACCTGGCAACTTTATCGCAGGGTATTTACTCAAGAGAATGGTGGCTGAAAGGTGACCTCGAAGAACAGCTTCCGTGCCAAGGTCAAAGGGTATCTGACAACAGTGGTCTTCATGAATCGTCTCATCCCTGTTCCCTCAGTAAAAACAAAGTGAAATGAGACACAATGAAGCAAGGTCAATCAAATAAAACTCACTGTCATCGGGTGGATCCCAACTCATCGTGACCCGACAGGACAAGGTGGAAGGTCCTTGGTGAAATAGAAGACCTTATCTTTCTCCCTCAGAGTGGTTGGTGGTTTCAAACTGTTGAGTAGGTATGGTCTTCATTAGGAATTTGATGTTGTCTGATCTGGGGCTTTGAGTTCTTGATCAGACTAGTTGATTGTAGTAACCAGGTACCATATGGTTCTTCTACTCCCAAGTTGCTGTGGTGGTTAGGTGTCCTTGAAGCAGCTCTGACTGATAGTGACCTTGTTATAGACAATAGGCCCAGACCTTGCATGGCCCGTGCCAGTCCCACAGTCGATCCGATGCTCGAGCTCACTGCTGCAGCCAGGGGTCAATCCAGCCTCTTGTGGGCCTTCCTCTCTTTTTGTTTTGTGAGCATCACTGCCTCTGGTGGTCATGGGCGCTATCCAGTGCCGCTCCTGAGAGCTGCCGCTGGATTTGAACCGCCAAGCCCGCGGGCTGCAGTTCCGCACTCAACCACGTACGCCACCGGGGCTCAGCCCCCTTTTTTGTTGCACCTCACCAAACTTTGTTAGTCTGGGTAGATTAGAGAAACAAATTCATAGATACTCATATGTGTCTAAGAAAGAGGCTTATCTACAATAGCAATTGAATCTTGAGAAAACACCCCAGCCCGGTCCAGATCAAGTCCATAAGTCTGATATTAGCCCCTATGTCTGATACTCATCTACAAGGTCCTCTTCAGACTCATGAAGCACATGCAGTAAGATCACAGGCCAGTGGGTTGGAAGGCTTCTGCATCCAGTAGCGTCTTAAACATCTCGGCTCTGGCAGGGGTCTCCACATGACTTTTCTGCCTCCAGAGATCTGGTTGCATCGGGGTATGTCCTTGTGGCTTCTGCAGCTCCGAGGGCATAGCACCATGTGTCTTGTCAGTAGAGCATCTCCAAGGGAGTGAGGGGAGAGAGAGAGAGAGAGAGAGAGAGAGACCACACAGATCTCATTAGCTGTGACCCGATTCACAGATTGGAATCCACCCCTTTCACTCTTCATTCTCTCAATTCCCAAATTGACATCAGATTATGTGTCTCCCACATAAACACAATGTCCTTTCCTGAAAACATGTATGTATGATAAAGTCTCCCTATCCTTGCCTAGAAGGAGCATTCTGGCTGTACTTTTTCAAGACATATTTGTTTGTCCTTTAAAGCAGTCCATGGTACTTTCAATATTCTTCTCTAGTACCACAATTCAGCTGCCTCCAGTCCTCTTTGGTCTTCTTTATTCCATGTCCAGCTTTTGCATGCATATTAGACAATTGAAAATACCATGACTTGGGTCCTCAAAGGAACACCCTTCCCTTTAAATACGCTACAGAAGTCTCGTGCAGCAGATTTACCCGATACAATGCATCTTTGGACCTCTTGACTGCTGCTTCTGTGAACATTGATTGAGGATCCAAGAATGACAAAAATCCTTGACAACTTCAACCTCTTCTCCATTTATCATAATGCTACCTATTGGGCCAACTATTAGGATTGGGGGTTTCTTTACATTGAGTCACAACCCACACTAATGGCTGCAGTCCTTGATCTCCATCAGCAAGTGCTTCAAGTTTACTTCACTTTCAGTAAGTAAAGTTTTGCCATCTGCATACTGCAGGTTGCTAAGAAGCCTCCCTCCAATTCTGACGCCACATTCTTCCTCATATAAGCCAGCTTCTCTTACCATTTGTTCAGCATAGATGGTTTATAATAAATGTGTTGTAGAGTTCTTTATATGCTCTGGATCCATGACTTGTTGTCATCGCCATGACTTGTTCATTTTTATACCTAGTGTGGCTTACTTTCTCATATTTTCAGTCCTGTCTTTCAACACACAGAAATGTTTTATTTTCATGAAATCTAACTCATCAGGTTCTTTGCTTTAATATTTTTCCCCTTCACTATCTGTGTTTTCTCTAAGAACATTTGGCTTTCCCAAGGACAAAAAGATTGCTCCTATGCTTTCTTCTTTCTAGATCTGGTCTTTGGAGCGGCTCCCTTGGGGTGAAGCAGTTTGTGCAGAGGGATGGACTCTGCTGTCACCCACTAGCAGCTGGTGGATTGAGTGGCTCAGTCCTGAAGGGGAGTCTTTTCTTTACCGCATCCATTCCAACTTAATCACGAGTGCGTTGGAATGAGTACCCAGGGGTCCCGTGGGGGCACCTACAGAGCCTGTGGCTGTTCTTCACCTCTGAGGCTCTGGGAACTCCCTATGTGGGATGAATGATCCCTCTCTCAGTGGGTGTCTTCTGAGTCTGAGCTCCCATCACCTGCCCTTCAACTGTAGGTTTGCCTCTTGAAAGGGGGCCAGAAAACCCTGGTTACCCAGGGAGGGGGTGGGGTGTGGAGTAGCCTAGAGAACCGTGGCATCCCCCGTGCTCCTGGCTGCAATAATCAGCCATCCCCTGCAGCCGAGGGAAACAGCCAGCCTTGTCCTGCTTGGTGACGTGACCCTTCTTGGCGTCTTGTGACAAATGAGAGTGACAATGTCCTGCGGCATGGGGAGATGTCTGTGGCGTTCTTCTTTCCTGGGACTGTGACCCTTGCTCGGCTGGGATTTCTCAGTACAGGAATCCCTGTGCTCTGAAGGCCCTAAACAAACAAGGAAACCAACCAACCAACCAACTCTCTACACTTTGCCGTTGGCGAAACACCACTCTTTGGATCTTACACGGTTGATCACCCTTACCACAGGGAGACTCCAGTTCTAGGCCAGAGCGTCAGCGTGATCCCTTTCATGATTTTGAGTTTTGTTCCACATTTTGCCGTTGAGGACCTTCAAGTGTGATCTCTATCAGAACAGTTGGCAGTGGGAACTGGGTAGCACCTGCTTCTGGTCTCAGGGCTGCGATACTGCCATTTGTGCGGCTCATTAGTGTATTGGACGAATGGTTTCCTCTATATTTTGATGGTCCTCATTTTCCTTTCCTTTGCCTGGGGAGCAACCAATGGCTGCACCTTATATGGCTGATCATGAGCTGTAAAGACTCCAGTTGCTACTCATCCAGTTGCTAGACTATTGTCTTTGTGAATTGTTATGTCTTCATTTCCCCTAAGACTACTGTGCTGATCCCCCAGGCTCAGTAACTAATTTTCTCAAGGAATGTGGTTATAGCTGAGAAGTGTTCATAACTTTGCCTCTGGATGCGCTTTCCCACATTCTTGGATATATTTACAGTGAAGCATATATATATTTACAGTGAAATATATTTGTGGATAGACCCCCTCCCTCCCACCTATAAGATGGGGAGGGGGAATTTTGATACTTGATACAATGTAATGTGCAGATGAATCTGTTGGGGAGAATGAGGAAGAATTCATGCATGATTTTTAGGTCTTTAGTCAGAGCAACTGGGTGAATTATGGTGCTGCTTACTAAAGTGGTAGAGAGAAAGCTTGTGGTGTGTATTTGTGTGTTGTGTGTGTGTGTGTGTGTGTGTGGGCAGTGCAGGGGAGGAGGGTAGGGAGAAATCAAGAGATCCATCATTTGGGACATGTTTAAGAATGAGATTGAGATAAACATTAGACATTCAAGTTAAGGTGTCAGGGAGGCAATCATACCCATAAGACTGTAAGTTAGGTGCAAGGTTGATTACTATGATGTGAACTTCAAGGTATGGGGTCAGATGACATCTTCTAGGTGTGAGGATAGAAAGAAATGTGAAGAGGGAGAAGGCAATCCTGAGGGTGCTGACACTGAGAGGTTGGGAAGAGTGATCATCAAGTGTTCCAGAAGCCACATGAGTCAAGTACTCTCTGAAGAGGAGCTGGTAATCACCCTAGTGAAAGGTGTTACTAAGTGGGGAAAGAGGAGGATGGAGAACTAGCCATTGTATTTGGTGACTGTGATAAAAGTGACTTTGGTGAAGTGATGGGGAAGAAAACTATTGCATGTTTGAGAGAGAACAGTAATGCATCAAACACTATTTTAGGGACAACAGAATTGATTGCTGTATCTCTCTAGCTTCTTACTAGTACCTGGCAGAGAGGAGAGATGAAACAAGGAGTTATTCCTTGGATCTAAATTTGCGCATTTCCTATACTCAGAGCAGATAAAGAAGAGAGAAACAAAGAGATATATTTCACTTAATGAGTGAAATAAAGGGAATTTCCTAAGTATCCCATTCTGTTCCTGGTGTAAGACTTTAGGCTCCTCCCCCCTATGATAAGGAGGAAGTACAGACACATAGATTTGTGTTCTTTCTTGGCTTATTATCTGACATAATGCCTTCTGGTAGCTTCTGTTCCATTCTCCCCTTCCTTTCCCCTCTAGAATGGAAATACAGAATTAATAGGCACCAAGAGCAAATTCTTGTCTATTCTTGGCAGCATAGATGCTGGCCAGTTTTAGCAGAATTTCAGTGATTGCATTGTCTTCCTGCTTCATGGTTGACCACATATAAATACTAAGCCGGCCATCCAATTATAAGTGTAGGCGATGCCCTCATTGTTACTGCTCTGATAGGCACGATGAAGAATGTCATGCAGAATTAGCTCAGCTTCTTCTGGCTCATCTGTCATGATCCCCAGCTTGGCTCGCTTCAGCTGCTGCATGATCCCAGCCTCTGTCTCTTCTCTGCCTCAATGCCAGCCGTGCCCTCAGCAGAGGCCTTGCCCACTCTCTGAAACTGCACCTTCTTTTGGATCTAGAAAACAAAGCTGGCACTGTCATTACCAGCAGCCCACTTGGGCTGAGCCAGGTATCACCATGGCTGAGGGCTTAGCCACCTAGGCCTCCTAGGTCTTCCGGGGCCTCCTGCTGGCCCTGAGAGCAGGATCAATGAGTAGGACCACACCCACCACCTGTAGGAGCCCTTCACCTAGGCCTTGACTGGGAAGGCAGTAGATTGGGGAGGTGAAGGACATTTCCTGAGATGTCTTCATTTCAATGTCATCTCTGTGCTGAGTCTTAGACAATCATGCTCATCTATGCACCAAGCTCAATTACCACTACTCAAGCATAAATTCTTTTTTTTTGTTTCTGGTGGTGGTAGCCTTTGTTCTTCCTCGCACCATCAATAACTCTAGGTTTCAATTTCTTCACATACTACAGCATTCTGGGCAGTCCTCTTTGAAGCAGCCTAAATGTCCATCAACAGCTGAATGGATACACAAAATGTAGCACACACAGACAATGGGAGATGATCTATCCTTCAAGAGAATGAAGTCCTGCTCCACAGATCAATCAAACCTTGAAAACTTCTTGTGAGAAGTATAGCCAAGAAGGTTCGTTAGAGGCGAACTTGGCCAGATTTCATCTTACACACTTAGGGCATGTTGTCAGGAAATGCCTGTCTCTGGAGAAAAACGTCATGCTTGGTTAAGTAGAGGGCCAGTGAAAAAGAATGAAAAAAGCTCTCAAGAAGTTGGATGGACACAGCGGCCGCAACAATGGACTCAGCCACGGGAACACATGTGAGGATGGCGCAGGACCCGGCAGGGTTTTCTTCTCCTGTGCGTAGGGACTCTATGAGTTGCACTTGATTTGACTGCATGTAATGACGATGAAGACAATGACGATGATGGCAACAACAACAACAAATGAGGTTTTACTGCCAAGGAAGAACTTGTGCTGAGCCAGACCCCACACGACAAGTCCTACAGATCAGCGAGGAGCATTGCCTTGGCCATATTTGAGCAATCCTTACCCAGCAATCCTGCTTTGTGCACACGTCTAAGGACAAGAGTTGACAGGCATAAGAGGGAAGAGCATTGTCCTTATGGATTTCCCAGAGTCTCCTTGTTGGCCCTGATGTTTGAGGGAACTCCATGTGCGCAGTGGAAGCATCTCTCCTCCATTTGCAGGGAGGTTTTCAAAGTTCCAGGGGAGTCTCTTTTCTGGCTTAGCTCAATGGAGTTTGGCTCAGCTAGTGAGTGTACCTTCAGAGGTCAGGGAAGCAGGGAGCTAAGAGAAAAAATGATCTACGTTAGACCTCAGGGTGGGTCTTTGATTTTCACTTAAGGAAGGCCTGTTTTAGGTAGGGTGTAGTGAAGACGCCTAACTGGGAACTCTGGAGAATGGGAATGAGGCTGTGAGGGAGGCTGCTTTCCCTGAGAATTCATGAGCTCAGAAGGGAGAAGAGAAAAGAAGTGCAGGGGTGGGGGTGGGGAATTCAGGAATTTCCAGCTGAGACGAGCTGCTCAGGGAAACTAGGTAACTGCTGTAAAACAAGGGCAGGATGGGGACTGTGGTAGTTGCATAATCTGTTGTCAATTTGAGAGGATTAAGAGTAAAGGGGTGGAGTTTAGGCTGCTATCAGGTTTCAGCATGATGACTGCATTTGGTGGTGCTAAGGAGATAAATGGAGGTAGGACTCAGGCAGACTCCCTGGGAGACATTGCAGTTGACAGGACCCATGGAGATTCCCCAGTGCCCTAAGCTGAATGAGCCACATGGAGACCCCTGCTAGCACTGAGATGCTTACAACACCACTGGATTCACAAGACTTCCACAACCTCTGGCCTGTGATCCTCCTGCATTCAGAGCCATTGTATGGGTTTCATGAATCTGAAGGAGGACTTCATAGATTCCTATCAGACATATGGGCTAAAATTGGACTTATGGGCTTGATCTGGGCTGGGCCAGGATGTTTTCTTAACGTACAATTACTCTTGTATATAAACTTCTTCTTTTTTTGGGGGGGGCATCAATGCCCTTTGGTGGTGGGAGTAGGAGGCCCAGCCTTTGCTCCCATGGAGCCGCTGCTGGAATTGAACCTCCATCCCAGTGGGCTGCAGTCCCGCGCACAACGACCACATCACCGGGGCTCAGCCCCTTAAACTTCTTTTTATGCACAAATGAGTCATCCTGGATTTGTTTTTCTAGTCTACTCGAACAGGAATGAATCAGAAAATCTTTCTGATCACAGAGTTTGAATAGTTAAAAAAAATCATTTTATTAGGGATTCATACAACTCCCATTACAACCATCCGTCCATCCATTGTATGAAAGCACATTTGTACATTTGTTGCCATCATCATTCTCAAAACATTTTCTTTTCACTTAAGCCCCTGGTATTGAATCCTCATATTTCCACTCCTTCCCTCCCCCATGAATCCTCGGTAATTTATAAAGTATTATTATTTTGTCATATCGTACACTGTTTGATGTCTCCCTTCACCCTCTTACCTGTTGTCTGTACCCTAAGGAGTAAACCATATATAGATACTTGTAATCGGTTCCCCCTTTCTACTCCACCTTCCTTTCACCCTCCTGGTGTCACCACTCTCACCACTGGTCCTGAAGGGATCATCTGTCCTGGATCCCCCATGTTTCCAGTTCCTATCTGTACCAGTGTACATTCTCTGGTCTAGATGGATTTGTAAGGTAGAATTGAGGAAAGTTTCATATTTCATCATTGCTACATTGTAACCCGACTGGCTCATCTCCTCCCTGTGACCCTTCTGTAAGGGGATGTCCCTTTCCCTACGGATGGGCTTTGGGTCCCCAATCTGTACTTCCCCTAATTTATAGTGATATAATTTTTAGTTCTTTGATGCCTGATCCCTTCAACACTTTGTGGGTCACACAGGCTGGTGTGCTTCTTCCATGTGGGCTTTGTTACTTCTGAGCTAGATGGCTGTGTGTTTACCTTAAAGCCTTTACGACCCCACACACTATATCTTTTGGTAACTGGGCACCATCAACTTTCTTCACCACTTTTGCTTATGCACACATTTGTCTTCAGTGATCATCTCAGGAAGGTGGGTATGTGATGATAGGCTTTTTAGTTTTTTGATGCCTGATAACTGATCCCTTTGACACCTCTTGGTCATAGAGGCTGGTGTGCTTCATCCATGTGAGCTTTGTTGCTTCTGAGCTAGATGACCGCTTTTTAAAAAATTTTCAAGCCTCTAAGACCCCCTGATGCTATATCTTTTGATAGCCAGGCACCATCAGCATTCTTCACCACTTTTGCCTGGGCACCACACATTTGTCTTCAGTGATCATGTTGGGAAGGTGAGCTTTATGGAATGCCAATTTAATAGAACAAAGTGTCCTTGAAAGTACTAGAGTGGAGGTCCAATGTCCATCTGCTGCCCTATAAGTATATGCACATAGAACTTTTTCCCCATCATCATCATATAAATATATTTACTTATGTACATGCCTATATTTAGACCTCTCAGCACTGGCAGGAGTCTCCACATGACTTCTCTAGGTCCATATTTCTGGCCACATCAGGGTAGGTCCATGTGGTTTCTCCACAGGGATGTCTAGCAGGGATGTCAGTTGAGTGTCTCCAGGGGAGTAAGTGTTGTCAGTAGGAAATCTGCAAGAAAGTGAACTGACAGAGATAGTGTCTCTGTTTCCAAGAAGGATTTACCACCTTTCCCAGAATTCTCAGGAGAAGGCCATGCCCACACAGAGGTCTCATTGACTATCTCCTGATTCATGGTAGGGACTTCAGCCCTACATTCTTAATCCTCAAATTTATACCAGATTAGGTGATGGCCACAGTTTCCGTGAAATCTTCTGAATTGTTCTTTTCACTTTGATCCCATATAAGTTGTTTTAAAAAGAGTATAATGGTCAAGTAATACTTTTTTTTAACTGGGCAAGCTAAAATGTTGGTCAGTGTTAAGTAGATTTCAGGAGGGTATTTTTGGCTTAGGGTTTAAGGTTTAAAGGTTTCAACATCATAATACCAGGGATTCATCCAAACAAGAATGGTTAGAGTCCTTGAACATTTGAAATCTACTTTAAGTTTCTCTCCTTCTGATCAGGATTCTTCTAAAGATCTTTGATCCAACTATTCAGTAATTTGGAAAGTGATTTTTGACTTAAGCTTATGTCAAGCCGATTGAAATAAATATGAGCATATGTGCACATAATTTATAAGCTCCACATTGGAAGGCCGAGACTCTCTCACACTGCTGTAAAAGGAATGTGTGCACTGGAATGGCCTAACCATCATGCACTAGACCCATTGGAAGAAGAGAAGCAACACAAGCCAAGATTCTAAGACTAAGGTTCTTAGACCAGAAGAGGCCCTCAAACACCACAGAACATAACCTTCAATAAACAGCAATTACCAAGTGCTCACCCCTGTGCCACTCGCTAGAGATTCAAATGGTCCCTTTTGTCACATGACTGTCTGGTAGAGGTTCATGTGTTGGGCTGTAATGCTGTGGAGTCTTCCATGGGTGATGGCACAATGAATAAGGAGGGTTGGTCTTACAAAAGGAGTTCTTCGGTGATGCAAATGGTTAACACCTTTAACTGTTCATTGAAAGATTGGGAGTTCAAGTGTCTTAGCCATCCAGGGCCCCTCTCACAAAAATGCCATCCGTAAGTGTCTTTGGAGAACAGAAAAAAATTTCTCTCTCACCAGTATGGAGGTTAAACATCTAAATCGGGCTTTCAGTCGTGTCTGTTGGTGCCTTGTCTGTAGCACTGGGTATTCTCACATTTCTTGATGATTCTCACCTGACATCCATCTGCCCCACAGGTGCCCTCACTGCTGTGTCTCCTCTGCCCCTTTTATAACTTAAGAACCACTAGGCTTAGGACACATCCTGCACTGACATAGTTTCCGTAACCCCCAAAGAAGCTCTATGTCCAAATCACATCACATCTAGAGGCAGAGGGGGTAGGGCTCTGGCCCATATTTGTTGTTGTTTTGTCAGGTCTCCCGGGGTCTGCCTGATGGACTGTGACCCCATACACAGCAGGATGAGACACGGCCCAGTCCTACCCCAACCTCAAAATCCTTACCATGCTACAGCCACAGTGTCAACCTATCTCATCAGAGGGCTTCCTCTGTTGACAGTGGCCTTCTGCACACATATTTATTTTGTTTTTTTTTCTTTTTGATTTTTTATAATTTAAATTAATTTTGTTACAGGTGTTGAGAAGATACACAGCATAGCATACATCAGTTCAACAGCTCGTGTACTTACCATTTAGTGACTGTGTTAGTTCGGGTAGAATAGACACTCAAAATTCATAGGAACTCATATGTATATAAGAAAGAGTTTTATATACAAGAGCAATTGAATATTGGGAAAGGATCCCAGTCCAGTCCAGATCAAGTTTATAAGTGCAATATTTGCCCATATGTCTGCTACCAATCTAGAAAGCCCTCTTCAGACTTACACACAACACATACCATGACACCAAATGCAAGAAGATCACAGGCCAATGGGTGGAAGGTCTTGTGGATCCAGTGGTGTGTGAGCATCTCAGTACTGGCAGGACTCTCTACATGGTTCCTCCAGCTCGGGAAACTAGCATAACTCCATGTGTCTTGTCAACCCCCAGGGAGTGAATGTGTCTTCCACCTCTAGCAAGCTATGTATCTCTTTAGTGCCTCCAAATGAAGTCATTAAGCTTCAACCTGATTGACAGGCTCAATTCCATCCCTTCATCTTTAAGTCTCAAATTGACAACAGATTATATGTCTACCACAGACCACCCCTTTTCAACTTGACATTTTCCACAACTCTTTATCTATATATAATTTTCAAAAAAAAGTAATAAAATCTTATCTGTACTGTGCTGGGTTCTTTAGAGAAAGATAACCAGGACACTTCTGAATATATATATATATATATATATATATATATATATATGAAATAAATAGCCAATTAGTCCACAGAGCCATACAGAGAGCTCAACTCAACCCACTTCCATGAGATAGTTAAAATACTGGTAGTTCTTCAATTCATGAGACCTGTTGGCTACAAGTCAAAGATGCTGAGCCTTCTATAGAGGAATGTAGGCAATCTGGCCATAGGCAGCAAACAGCAGGACAGGTCACCAACAGTCAGCCAGATGACAGGGTTTGACAGTCCCCAGCTCAAGTGCTGGACACATCAGGAGTGTGGTGAAGCAGGTCTCAAAGGAAGCTCAAATTAGAGTGACACAGTCCACAGGTTGGGGTCCCAGAGGTTGTGTGGTTTGCAAGTTGAGGCGGAGACCTAGCTAAAGCTGTCACACACTGGTTCAATCTTCAGAGATCAAGAGATGGACAGGCGAGGCTCACCGAGCCCCTTATCTCTTTGCTCTTCAACTAAACTGCAACCTTATTAATCCCATATGTGCCTATTGGCCAGGTGGTTACAATAAACTTACCTATCACAATCCACCCCTTCCCAACTTGGCACCTGTACACAATTTTCTTTAGCCACATATTATTTCCAGACATTAATGAAATCACACTTATACTTACCTTCAAACATGTATCTATCATATACATAAATGAAAGCACACTGAGTCTAATTGCATCCGAGACACCATACAGGAACAAAGGAAAGATATTTAAAAAGCACATATAGAGAAAATAAACTGATAATCACAAACCTCACTTTCACAATTGATCACATGGGCATAATTGATAGATAGAACTACCTTCTTCTACTACCCATTCTGTACTGCCTTTGCTCTCAGCAAGCACCTCAACTGACTGTGTATTTTTGCCTGGTGGGGTGACCCAGACCTTCATTCCTGAGGGGGCTGGGTCATTAGATGTCCTGTCAGAATGAGGTTGCTGCAATTTACCATTTACCTAAATCACAGGGCACGGTAACATTAAGAGTAGACCTATGGGATCTCCTGGATGCCCGACATATTCTTCTTTACCTCCATTGTGTAGCACCAGTCCAATTTCTCCTTGGTCATTAGGATCAATCACAGGACTCAGTACAGAGACACCCTGTCTGACCTGTTGATCCAAAGACAAGAGAAGCCCAAAGTGGCCAGAGGACATTCAGCTGTGAGCTCAGTAGACGCTGTGCTTTGTTTCCAGGTGGGAGGGTTGTATATACATCATCATAATCAACCCAGGGACTCCCCCCTCCCTCCCTCATTCATTCGTTACTCTCCAATTCTGCCCCTCCTCTGCAGTAAGACATGTTATTGTTTCTATGCATCCGCTCCTTCTATGTTTAATAAACTGGAAAACCTAACAGAAATAATAAGAACAAAAACAAAATGAAGCTAACAGAAGGTAAAAATAATAACATAAGAATAAAGAATAACATTTTAAAAAAAAAGTCAGTGCTGACATTTTTCATGTACACACATATTTGGGAGATATTCAATTTAATCCATATTAGGAAGAGACTAGGAGAGATACTGTGTCTGATTGAGTGATAGCTGGATTGATTAAGAATTACTTACAGAGCATTTCCCTGCACATACTCATTATTTATAGTGTGATATTTCGGACTTGCAAAAATTTGTGAAGGATAAAGAAACGGAGGCTTGTAAATCTACCATCCAACATGAAAAAAAAAAAGAAACACGACCACAGATTAAGTCCCTGGGTAAGTCATTCCATAGAATCTAAGTAAGTCTTAACTAGTCTTAAAAGCCCCAGCTGGGTGAATTTCTTAGAGGGCCAGAACACTTGTAGACTCTTGGATGGGTGATGGGTCTGAAGCAATAACTAAGGAGGGTTCCTTTCAAGAAAGGGATCATCAGGTCGTATAATGGCTGTTGACACACTTAACTGCTAACTGAAAGGCTGGAAGTTCAAATTCAACCAGAGATACTTCAGGAGAAAAAAAAAAGCCTGGTGGTCGACTTCTGAAACCTCAGTCATTGACAACTGTAGGGCATATGATGCTGCTTCAACACACATTGAGTCAGCACGTGTTAGACTTGAGTCCCTTTTAACTATCCCCCCTACCACCACTACCACCACCACTGATAGCCAACAGAATGACCTTCCCCTTCAAAATGGAGTCTTGTCAGAAACCCTCCTGTGAAGCACCCAGACTAGGGACTTGATTTCTTTTTGAGGCTGAGGGCTGGGATGAACTCAAGGCAGAAATAAGAGTGTCAGGCAGCACTTAGTCACCTTCTAAGCAGGTCTAAGCTGCTTATCTCTGTGAGAAAATAGGAACTTTCAAAAGAAATGATTGTCTCTCTTTGAAGAAACTGTCAGTGGGAAAGCTTTTAAAAATAATTTCTTTGGGAGCTGCATCATGCTCTCATGTAGAACTCTCTGACATGGCTGTTTAGCCGCCTCTTCCATTTGTATGAGCTCTGCAGTATTAAACATTTCTTGTGCAGACTCAGAAAATAGCTGGCTTTTCACCCAGTGCCTGTCAGCTGCACTGTGGCGGGGCCGGCCTGGTGGGGTTCTGTGTGATATGTCTGCCCTGCTGAGAGTTGGGACAGTGAAGTCCGGGTGGTGCTTGAGACTTTACAAAGAAAGTGCCTGGGTTTGAGGGATCATTCTCCTCTCCTTTAGCCTCTCATTGCTAAAACTGCAGCAGGATAAGCGTTCTCTTGGGCCCACAAAGTGTGAAGAACTGGTCTCAGAGCTTCCACGAAGGGCCAACAGTGATCTCAAACAGCATGTCACTCTCATTTGTGGCTGCTGTGGTCTCTGTCAGGCCGTGTGGAGAGGGTGCTGGAGATATTCTGTGTGACCAGGAACCAACAGGTTTAAGCATTAAGCAAAACCCCACAAAATTGTGATGAATATAATAGCAGCCTCCAATTATTGAACACTTAAAATTATTGAAACTTTCTTGATTTTTTTTCTCTAGGAGATTGATGAGTGCCTTAAAATCTATTACCCACAGCGCCCCCCCCCC
>PVJH01013886.1:0-58779 GCA_004026705.1 Nesogale talazaci
GCTCGATATCTGCTCCCTTCGGCCCCTCTTGATCACGCATGCTGGTGTGCTTCCTGCATGTGGACTTTGCTGTTTCTGCGCTGAATGGTGACTCGATTATCTTCAAGTCTTTGAGATTCCAGGCATTCAATCATTTGTTAGCTGGGTACCATCGTTTCTTCTACTTTGTTTGCCTTTGTATCCATTTGTCATCAGCGATTTCGGGAGTCAATTGGTCCATTGATTTTGATTTTTGTTCTTTGATACCTGATTGTTTCAGCACCTCATGATCGCACAGGTAAGCAGGTGTCTGCTCTTCGTTGTTCCTTTTCTCAAAGAAGGTAACCCTTTACACTCCGGTGTGTGGAGGACACACCTAGCGATCAGCCGTCCTCGTGCGGGGATCAAAGCCGGGGCTGAATGTAGGAAGAAGGCCCATCATTTTGTATGCAGAGCTGTCAGGGCTCACTTATTTTCAGCCTTGCATCTTGTCTCTGGTCGATTTGGGTGTGTCCTATCCCATTCAGTATCTTTTTTCTTTTTGTCTTATATTGGGTCCCCTGTGTACAGAGTGGAATTTATCTTAATCCTTAGTTCTACATTATGCTCTGATCACTATTACTTGCAAGGATTATTTTTATTCTCCAATTTGTCTTGTTTAATACTATCAAAAGTAAGTAGTTAAAAGACTTTACTACCAGTTTTCTTTATGCTCGTGTTAATCCACTCTTCCATCTACTTGGGCGCATGGCGCTCAGTTTAGCTCTCTCCAGCCCAGCTCATTCTCCATAATGCCCAAGGTGCTATTGTCTTAAATCCCTCTATGTGTACCATTTCTTTGATTTCTTTTTATATAAAATCTTACTGTCTTATAGATTGAACTGTTATGTTAAGTAGTTCAAAGCAGAATAGAGTGGTCCTAGAGCTAATTACTTCTGAGTTATAAATAGAGCAGAATGTACTCAGACATGGAGAAGACAAGTGCTAAGGAATGCCAAGGATTAAATACAGTCACCAGAATCTAGGCAGTAACTTTCTATTTAAAACCATCCACTTGCCCCCTCTCCTCCCACAGTCATTGTATGCTCCCCAACTCCCCTTGCCCTCCCCACCTCCCACTCCCAGTAAACCATTGCATCAGTGACTGTCTCTTTGCATCAACTTCTGTGCTTCATAAGCTTGGAAACCTATCAGCAGTAATAGAAAACAATAATAGTGTAAAGATAAATATAAGAGTAAGAAAGAAGGCTGAGCCCTGGTGGCATAGTGGTTGAGTGCGGGGCTGCGGCCTGAAAGGTTGGCAGTTCAAATCCAGCAGCAGCTCTTCAGGAGCAAGACTGGTCTTCCTACTCCCACCAGGGCAGTGATGCCGCCTCCCCACCCCCCCACCCCCCCAAAAAAAAAACCTGAAGAAATTTCTGCCTTGGAACAAATGAGAAATATTTAAGGCTAGAACAATTTCAGGTTGAGTCAAAGGGGAGATTAACTGACCAAATATCACATTATATTATAGTTTGATCTCCTGTACTCAAGATTCTAGTAATCTCTGTTTCATAGTAAAGCTGATTGAGTCCCTTGCCTGGGGCCAGAGGGGATCTATGAGAGGCTTAATCTGACTAGATACTTTCCAGATGGGCTTTGAGTTCCCCTGTTCTCCAGAGCCTTCTACAAATTGGGCGTTCACAATTTAAGCCTTTCGTCATATGTGGATTTTGTTGTCATCTTTGGATCACACAGACCGGTGTACCTCTTAGATGTAGACTTAGTTGACTCCTCACTTAGATGGCTGCTTGTTTGAATACAAGCTTGTACGCCCCAGATCCTATTCCAGCGGATAGCTGGGCACCATCTGTTTCTTCACTGCACTTTGCTGTAGCACCTTTCAGTGACCTCTTCGTGAAGGCACTTATCTGTTAGAGCTAGGTTATAAAAGCTAACTGGATTGGGACTAGGATTATGTGGGAGCCCAGAATCCATTTGCTTATCTATAGGTGATGAATGAATGACTGGTTTACTTAAGTCATATTACTGTTTTATAACATTGTCAGTTTTTCCCTTAAGGTATAAGGTGATTGCATTGATACATCAATAATTTATCCAATGGCATAGAGCAGTGGTTCTCGACCTTCTTAATTCTGTGACCCTTTAATACAGTTGCTCATGTTTTGGTGACCTCCAACCATAAAATTATTTTCATTGCTAGTTCATAACTGTAATTTTGCTACAGTTATGAATTGGGTAGACAATCCCCCATGCCCCCCCCATTGTGAAAGGGTCATTCGACCCCCAACAGAGTCGCGACACACAGGTTGAGAACCACAGATGTGAGGTCATTATTGTGCTTGGTCCATGGTGTGGTTCACTGAGGGGAGGGTTCAGTAGAAACTGATTCAAAGTTCCTAGCCAGGAGCACAGAACTGGGTTTGTTCCCCTCTCAGGTTACCTACAATTACTGTTTAACATCCCTTCTCAATGTGAGGTTGCTCCTCCCATCCTCACCAACAGAAAGATGCCGCCTCTGAAACATTGCTTTTCTCATTCCTCTGGAGGTTCTCTGATTTGTTACAGCCTCCTCTGTTTTGCCACATCAAGTAGGTGGTCTTCTCCCTCATCCCCATTCCTGAAGAAGTGCCCCCAGCAGATGTGGGGTCTCCTCTTTTGAGGTGTGTGTTAGTCCGCATAGAGAAATTAATCCATAGATACACATATGGATATAAGGGAAAGGTTTATATACAAGAGGAACGGGACATTGAGAAAGCATCCCAGCCCAGTCCAGTTCAAAGTCATAAGTCCGATATTAGACTATAAAGTCTCCTTTTGACTCACAAAGTCACAGGCACTGTGGGTGCAGAGTCCTGGCACTGACAGGGGTCTCCCGATGGCTCCTCATTTCCAAGGCTCAGGGTCCATCAACAGCATGCAGTGGTGGTAGAAGCAACTCAGCGCTGGCGGTGGTCTTCACAGGGCTTCTCCAGCTTCAGAGGTCTGGTCCCATCAGGCTCAGGCCGTGTGGCTTCTCCTCCTGCTCCTTCAGCTCCTCGGACCCTGCCATCTTGTCCATCAGGGAAGTATCACAAAGCTTACCAGAAGTCTCAGGAGAAAGCCATGTCCACACGGAAGCCTCATTGTCTACTCAGCGGCTATCTCCAGATTAACAGGTCTAGACTCCACCCCTACATCTCAATCATGAAATTAGCATAAGCACATGAGCGCCATAAGGTGATTCTTAAGTATAAGGGGGGGGGGGGGGTAGGTGATTCTTAAGTAGAAGGAGGGGGGAGGTGATTCTTAAGTAAAAGAGGGAAGTGGTTAATGGCATACTTTCTACGCCTTTGGGAAATGGCCTCTAAGATTTAATGGGTGTTTCTCCTGTAGTAGTGGGCTTACAAAGTATTTGCCCTTTTGTGATTGACTAACTTCACTCAGCATAATGATTCCCCAGTTTTTCCCTGTCGTGTGTTTCATGCTCTCCTCTCTGTTTTTTAGGGACACGTAGGATCCCATTGTGTGCATGGACCATAGTTTCTTAAGATGTCCAGTCTTCCACTGTTGGGCATCTGGGTTGCTTCCATCAACTTTTTATAAACATGAATTTCCTTAAAGTATTGGTCCTCTTAGTGATTTGTGGAATTTTAAAATATACAATCTTTACATTTACCTTTGTTGGCGGTATCTACTGTCCTGCTGTTGGTTACTGACCTGTTTCATTTGTCTTCTCATGTTTGATGTTGTGGTACACCAAAGCTCTTAATTATAGCAAACTTTTTTATGCTCAGTACTTTTGTGTATTTTTTTATTTAAGAAATTTTCATCCAAATCTAAAATATTCATGTAATATTTTGGGCTTTTTAAATCGCAGTTCTTCTGGAGTAGACTTCAGGTAATATGATCTAAAGTAAAGCTCCAGTTCTCTTTTTCAATGTGAATAACTCTCATTTCCTAACTCTGTACATTGAACAGTTTTTGTAAACTGAGGTAGTACTGTCCTTCAAAACAAACTTCAGTCTGTTTCTGGACTCTGCTTTTCCTAGTGATTTCTTTGCCACTTTTTTATTGTCTCTGTTATTAATCTTAGTATGTGGTAGGATAAGCGCTCTCGGCTATTATTAGTTCTTGGTCTTTCATGTTTTCACATGCATTCTAAAATCGTGAGTGATTTCATCAAATTCCTGTTGAAATTACATGGAATATATAGTTTATGATTTTCCTGGGAAAGTTCTTCACCTACCTTCTATGTGAAGTGATTCCTAGGTAAATGATCTTCTCTGATAATACTATAAATAGTGACTTATTTTTAGTTAGGTGTTCTAATTATATGTTAATGGTGTCCAGAAGTTAAAATGACTGTATATTAATCTTTCATCCAGCTATTTTACCGAACTCTTCATAGTTTCTAATTATCTATAAATTCTTCTAGATTTATTTTTATGTAGTCATATCATCTGCAAACAGTAAATTTTGTTTCTTTTTACTATTGATATGTTTTTTTGTCTTTTTAAAATTTTTATTTTACTCACTAAAATTTAATAGAACATTAGAAGTAGTAAGCAAAGACTTTTGTTTCTGTGTCTACACTCATGAATGAACTATGTAAGACCTTGTAAAGTCTTTGGATTTGAGTATCATGTTTTGCCAGTTTTGTACAATAATTGGGGAATTTTAAGTTTTTTTATTACAAGTATATGTGGAATTGGAATGATGTTTTCATTAAAATTACTATATAATTCACCTATACAACCCTATGTGAAAAAACAAACCCACTACCATGAAGTTGATTCCAATTTAGAGTAAGCTTATATAAATAAGGTTTCAGAGACTATCACTATGGGAGCAGACAGCCTCATCTCTCCCCCCCAGAGTGGTGGGTTCGAGCCACCTTTCTTACCGTCATCAGTCCAACACCTAACCCACGGTGCCTCTAGGCCTTTATTTTAGCCACTTCTTTAATTTCTTAAGTAGTTAACAGTATTGATGATGCTTCTACATTTTTTTCTCCTGGGTCACAAAAATATTTCTCTAAGGGTTTGATCCATTACATTTATTTTCAGTGTTATTGGCAAATGAAAAAGCCCAAATACTTTGCCATCAATGTGATCCCAACTCACAGCAACCCTCCCTCTCGAGGGTTTGTGAGACTGCAAATATTCCTCACTGTTCACCCCCCCGAGTGCCTGGAGTCTTTGCCAACCCTGCCGTTGGCCGACTCAATGCCCAGCCCACAGCACCGCGGGGACTCCTTTTTTCTCTTTTTATGATTTTCTTTAGTTTTTAATCTCAATTAGACATAATTGTGTCCTCTCTTGTAGTATTTTTTTTTAAGTTATCTTCTCTTGACAATGTTGAGAGAAGTTGTCTATTTTATTAGTTTGTTGAAGAACAGACTTTTGGCTTGTTAAACTACTATTCATTAACTTCCTCTCCTAATCAATTTCTGCAGAAGCTATCTAAGGGAGAAGGAACACTGGTTACTTTTGTCTCTTCTTCTAGTTATACTTTATACAAAATATCACCCAGCTCTCACTTTTGAGCTCTCCACATTACAGCTTCTTAAGAAACTGGTGCCTCCAGTTTCGGAGTCATTTTCAAAAGAGTTTTCTCCATCTTCTCATCAGTGTTTCTCTGTGTAAGCCTGCAGCTATAGCTTTCCTCCTCTGATTCCTTTTCCACGCTCACTTCACTTTCAGTTTTCAAAAAATGTGTTGACATCTCTTACATTCTGATATCTCTTCTTTGATTCTTTGTCCATGTGTGTTTCGACCTTTTTAAACATTTTATTCTCCCACCGCTTTAAAAATGGTGAAATATTTAATACCATTTTAACCGTAGGCAAACAAATCGCCCTATTTTCATCACAGGCTTTGACTGAACGTATGGATTCCATTCTTCTGGAAAAAGCCGAGACTGAACAACAATGTCTTACTCTGAGGAAAGAAAATATTAAAGTGAAGCAACAGGCTGAGGTAAGGGACTATTTTAATACTTTGGTTTCATTCTACTCAATTATAAAGTAGTTTGGTCATGAATTTGAAAGCAAGTCCTTTAAAAAAAAGTGTGCCAGTTTTGACATTTTTAAAATCAAACCTAAAGACTGAGATTTTATAAAAGAACAGCTGAAATGATGTAACTTCATCGAGGACAGAGCTAGCACATACCCGTGTTTTTCAATCGTCCTTTGAGCTGTAATCTGGAGCATTGGCAGTTCAAAACCACCAGTGGCTCCTCGGGAGAAACACAAGACTTTCTACTCCTTTAAAGAGTGAGAGTCTTGGAAACTTACCTGGGCAGTTCCTACAGATAACCTATGAGTCAGTATTAACTTGATGCAGTGAGTTTGACTTAAATAAATTAACGTGTATTCTAAGTACCATTATATTCCTATATTCCATTCCAGAATATTAATTACCTTGTTCTACTTCCTATTGTAGTCTGGGCTAAGTTTTCTTCCCCACCCCACCTCAAATCTCTCTTTAGTCCATTTAAGAGCTTCTTAAAGCCTTGCGACTAAAATAATATCAGAGATTTTCCAGCTTTTAGTTATCATTTTAAGTAATAGATATAGTACTGCTCATATCTGTTGTGATTCTTTTAATTATTAATCATTTTTTGAGAAGTTCTTACAGATCTTGTAACGATCCGTAATTCATTTGTATTAAGCACACTTGTACATAGGTTGCCATCATCATTTATAAAACATTTTCTTTCTACTTGAGCCCATGGTAACAGCTCCTCTTTTTTCCCCTTCCTCCCCCCCCCCTTGTGAATTCTTGATCAAATATATATTATTGTTCTTATTTCATATCTTACACTGTCCGTTGTCTCCCTTCACTCACATTTCTTTGTCCCCCTGGGGGGTTATATAGCCAACCTTGTGATCAGTTTCATCTTTCTCCTTACCCTTAAAGTATCTCCACTCCCTTTACTGTTCCTGAGGGGTTTATCTTTCCTGAATTCCATGTATCTAAAACTCTTATCTGTACCGAGGTCCTTATTCTGTTATAGCAGGATTTGTAAGGTAGAACTGGGTCATGATTGTATATGTGGGGAAGGCGTGGGGGGATTGATGGTGAGCAATCATTAACGGGAGGAATGTTGTGTTTTATCAGTACTATACTGTGCCATGGTTGAAAGGTCCTTTCCTTGTGACCCTTCTATAAAGGGATATCCAATTGTGCACAGGTGGTCTATTGTCATTCTTAGTGTAGGAAAGGACTGACCAGAATTCTAGTGTCTCACCATCATATTTCCCTTAGGTTCATTTCTGCTCAGTTCTTGCCTCACAAGCTAGCCTCTGGCTAATATTTTCTGATGGTAGAGGGATTTTTTAAAGCTTAGGTAATGTATGTGTCCTTTTTTTTTTTTTAAAGGATTCTGCAACTAAGATGGAAGACCTGCAAAAGGAATTAGAACAATCACATATGAACTATGTGAAAGAAGTTGAAAATTTGAAAAATGAATTATTAGCTGTACATTCCAAACACATTGAAGAAAAAGGTAGTTTGCAAAAGGAAGTAGAAGAAGCAATGAAAAAACAGTTATTGCTCTCAGAACAACTTAAACTTCAGAATGACTCTGAAAATGATGGCAAAAAGCTGCAAGATGAGATTCAGGAAATCAGGCTGGCCTTTGAGGAGCAAATATCATGTCTACAAAAGCAGTTAGAAGATACCACTAATGAAAAGAAACAGGAAATCTGTAATCTACAAAAAGTCATTGAAGTTAATTCTCATGGTTACCAAAGAGAGATTAATAGTTTACAAGAAGAACTCTTACAGTTAAAAGCTAACCACCAAGAAGTGGTTAAAGACTTGTTGTGCCAAATGGAAGCCTCTACTACGGAGCATGAAGCGGAAGTAAGTAGATTACATCAACTCCAGGAGAACCTGGCCAAAGAATGTGAGGCAAATGAGAAGAGCATACAGGAGAAGTACCAATGTGAATTAGAAAGCTTAAGGAAAACCTCAAATGCAGACCAAGAAAATCAGCAGGGGTGCCTTCTACCCTTACCAGAAAGTGCTAGTATCGAACAAGTGGCGAATGAGAAGGTCAAACACTTAGAAGATGCCTTAAAAGAACTAGAATCTCAACACAGTATCCTGAAAGATGAAGTAACTTACATGAATAATCTTAAATTAAAGCTAGAAATGGAGGCCCAACATACAAAGGATGAGTTTTTCCATGAACGTGAAGACTTAGAATTTAAAATTTATGAACTATTATTAGCTAAAGAAGAGCAGGGCTGTCTAATTGAAAAATTAAAATCTGACCTCGAAGATTCAAAGAATCAGTTTGATTGTGTTGCAGAACAACATAACAAAGAAGTACAACAGCTTAGGGAACAGCATCAGAGAGAAATAACAGAACTGAATGAGACATTTTTGTCAGGCTCGGAAAAAGAAAAATTAGCATTAATGTTTGAAATACAGGGTCTTAAGGACCAATGTGAAACTCTACAACAAGAAAAGCAAGATGCCATCTTAAATTACGAGAGTTTGCGAGAGATTATGGAAATTTTGCAAACAGAACTTGGGGAGTCTGCTGGAAAAATAAGTCAAGAGTTTGAGTCAATGAAGCAGCAACAAGCGTCTGATGTTCATGAACTACAGCAAAAGCTTAGAAGTGCTTTTAATGAAAAAGATGCTCTTCTTGAAACTGTGAATTGTCTCCAGGGTGAAAGGGAAAAATTATTATTTCAACAAAAATTAGTGCCAGAACTTGAAGAAACCATAAAAAACCTTCAAGAAAAGAATGAAGAGTATTTAAGTAATCTCAGTCAGAGAGATAGCATGCTGCAAGAATTGGAAACAAAAATAAGTGTTCTGACTGAAGAAAAAGATAGTTTCATAAATAAAATGAAAAATTCTCATGAAGAGATGGATAATCTCTATAAAGAATGTAAAAAGGAGGAAGGTTTGATTTTAGAACTTAGAGAGAAGTTGGAGCAAACAACCCAGTACAACACTGAACTAAAACAAAAAGTAAATGAATTAACTAAAGACCTAGAAGAGGCTTCCAAAGAAAAGGACCAAAGTGATCAAAAACTCGAAGAGCTTACCGTTCAAATGAAAACTCTCCATCAAGAACAGGAAGCATTGTCATCTGAAGTCAGGTCCCTTGCTGAGGAAAATAATAGACTAAGTTCAGAAAACAGCCAGTTGAGTAGAGACATGGAAGCTCTCCCGTCACAAAAAGAATGGGATAATAGCCTTAAAGAACAGATTGCTGACTTGGAAAAGAAATTTCAGTTAACACTTAAAGAGCGAGATCATTTAAGTAAACTTTTTGAAAATGGGCAACTTCAGAAATTATCTATCAAAACTCAGTTATATGGTTTTCTTGAACAAATGGGGTCCAAAAGTACTGAAGAAAACGAAGAGCAAGATGTTATGAATGTCCTACAAGCGTTAGGTAAATCCTTAGCAACAATAAATGAGGAAAAAAACAACTTAGTTTCTCAATATGATGAAAGGGTGTTGAAATTGGAAAACGAGATTAAATGCATTCAAGACGAACACATAGTTCAATGTGAAGAACTTCGGTCTTTACTACAAGACCATGAACAAGAGAAAGTATTACTAAGGAAGGAGTTGGAAGGAACCTTGTCAGAAAAAGAGGCCCTGCAGTTGGATCTTCTAGAAATGAAGAATGCTAATGAAAAAGCAAGACTTGAAAACCAGGATCTTTTAAATAAAATTGAAGAAGCATCACAACAATTGTTAAATAGCAAAAATGAGATGTTTGATGAAAAAGAAAATTCTCATATAAAGGAGCATGAAAACTTAATGCCATTGTTAGAACAAAAAGAATCTGAATTGCAAGTTCTAAGATCAGAGTTGGAATTATTGAAGGTACTACCGTTTTGGTTAAATTTCCTATTTCTAGTATGTTGATTTGAAGGGGCATTTAGTTCTATAACACTTTATAGTTCTGTAAAACCAATAATACATAAGGGCTTCAAAAAATCATGAAAAATGAAAAGATAATGGAATTTTTCCATTTTGGTACTACTCATATATTAACATTTGAGGTGTATATAAATATTTTTACTCTTTCAACTTGAAGTAATATTAAGCATTCAAGCTCAAATGGCAGATTTCTGTAAAGTGCATTCAACCTTTTCATGTATGTATCGTGTTGTACATTGGTTATTTTGAAAGGAGTTTAGATTATTTTAAAATCTTAAAGTTAAGTAGGATTTAATGATTATCGGTATTATAAACTCTTTCTCATTACATATTTAAAACGTCAAGTTATTTATTTCGACTTTACATACTACTTTAAACAAAGCAAAAGCAATAAATGCTGTTTGCATAAGATCAGTATTATATCATCTACTGAGGAAAAGACTATCAAAACAGCTTTTATATAAATTGCCTTTATACTGAATTTTTTCCATGATTAATGGGATATCCAGTTTATTCCAGATATTGAAGTGTTGTTTTTTGTTTCCCAACAAAATGTAGGATTCCTTAGAGAAATCATCCACTGTAAAAATGGATCAAGCCTCTTCAATCAAAGAATTGGAAGAAAAAATAGGTAAGTAGTTGGACATATGTTTTTTCAGTTATATATAATGCTATAATGCCACTAGACAGATTATTTTTAGTATTAAAATAGATTGGGAAATAATAACCAACTGATGCATTGTTAGAAGCATAATAAGTGAGATGTCTTTCCCTAATGCTGTTCCTCTTCAGAACTGACTTCTCATTTAGCCCAAACATAGGACTGGTGGGATCCCATTTATAAATGGTCTTATTATTGCTTTTGGACTTTTCACTCATCAAACTTTTTATGAATACAGAATTATTCTTTCAAAAGCCCACTGCCATCAAGTTGATTCTGACTCTTAGGACCCAATATAGGCTTTCCAAGACTGTAAATCTTTATGGTAGCAAATGGCCTCATATTTCTCCCACAGACTGGTTGGTGGGTTTGAACTGCTAACCTTTCAGTTAGCAACCCCATGCCTATCCCACAATGCCATCATGGATTCTTAACTTTTCTCAACACTGGCATTAGAAAGAAAATAAGGCCACAGCCCCAGTCCTCCAGGAGCTTGCTGCTTATGGGAGACTGTAATTATAGTAGCTTGTGTTATGGATAAGGTACAGTGTGAGCAGTATAGGATGGCATGAACAAGTGAGGGTACGTGTTGGGCTGTAATCAGAAGGAAGGCATGAACTTCTTGTATTTAGGAAAAACATCACAGAATAGATTATATTTGAAATGGATATTGAAGATCAAGAAATTTAATACAAGCAGAAAGGTATTCTAGCAAGGGGATAGTATGTTTTAATGTGTGTGTTGTACATATGGGGTTGTGGATGTTAGCGTACATAACATTCAGAGGCATATTAGGAACTTCCTAGGGAAGAAGTCCAAACATAAAAGTACTAGTATCTAAAGTTTTATCCTATCCATTTATTTTTTTCATAAATATTTCTGTTGCCATTTAATAATGAAAAAGAAAGACCTTGAAGTATTTTCTGCCCATGTTTACTCAACTTAATGGCCAGTTAGAGTGGTAGGACATAGAGAGGAGTTTAGAACAAGTCTCCGATTTCTGGAGGGAGTGATTGGAGTTTACTTATCTCACCCAAACAGGAGAAAATTGTATTTTGTAAAAGGATAAAAAATTACAAACTTAGGATTATAAACCTGAGTTGTTTTTTTTAATCCTTTGATTGGGGCCTCATACAACTCTTATCATAGTCAATAAGTACATTTATTGTGTGCTAAGCACATTTGTTGTCATCATCGTTCTCAAAACATTTTCTTTCTACTTAAGCCCATGGTATTAGGTTCTAATTTTCCCCTCCCTCCCTGCTCCCCCTCCCCCCTCCTTCATGAACTCTTGATAATTTCTCCCCGCTCCCCCCTGCCTCATGAACCCTTGATAATTTATAAATTATTATTTTGTCATACCGTACAGTGTCTGATGTCTTCCTTCACCCACCTCCCTGTGGTCCATCACCCAGGGAGGAGGTTATATATAGATCTTGTAATCGGTTCTCCCTTTCTACTCCACCTTCCCTACACCCTCCCGGTATCTCCACTCTCACCATTGTTCCTGCCTCCCTGTGGTGATCATAGGGTTTATGTGAACATTAGAAAAGACAAAACCAAACTCAACTGCCATATCAAGTCAATAAAAACTCATGGGAAATCCACTGTGGGTTTCCAAAAGTCTAATTGGTTAAGGCAGTAGAAAGCCAAGACGCTCTCTCAAACCTGCTGGTGTTTTTGAACTGCTGTCCATGTGGCTCCCAGCCCACCACACAACCCCTACACCACCAGGATGCCTACTGGTGGTAAGTGCTTAGCTTAATGACTGAGAGTATACATTTATTAACCCATTACTGTCAAGATAGTTCTGACTTAGAGCAGTCCTGTTACACAGAGTAAGTCTTGCTCCATTTGAATTCTAAGGCTGCAGATCTTTACGGAAGTTGACTACCACATCTTTTTTCCACGTAGCAACACACTGAATTAGAACCACCAGCCATCCTTTCAGTTACCGTACTTGGGCTAAATCACGGAATCACCATGACTTCCTGCCAAGTAAATGTTGTTAAGTGCCATCCTGCAAGCTCCAAGTCATAGTGACCTTGTGTATAGCAAATTGAAACACTGCACAGTCTTGAGCCACACTTTGATTATATCTGAGTCCATTGTTGCAGTTACTATGTCAGTCCATTTCATTGAGACTTGTTATCTTGTTTCCTGATCCTCTATCAAGCATGATGTCCTTTTTCTTGGGTTAGTTTCTCCTGTTAGTGTACAAAGTATATGAAATGAGTTTTCACCATCCTTGCAGTTGAGGAGCCTTCTTTCTGGCTGTATGTTTTCCAAGATGGCTTTGTTTGTTCACTGGACAGTCTGTGGAACTTTTTTGTATTCTTCACCAGCACCATAATTCTTTGGAATGTGCACAAGTGTGGATGTCTTGCAGTCGGTTGGCCAGGAATTCTTTTCCAAATTTCTTAGCATTCAAGACAAGCAAGGGCTTCCAGTGCTGCATCAGTTTTTAAAAATATTTCAATAGGTATTCCTTCAGCTAGTGAAGCCATTTTTTTGGTTTCTTTTTTGCTAATGTGCAGCTTGGATTTCTTCAATAATACTACTAGTTCCTGAACATGTGCTAGATGTTGAAGTGGTTGGATTCTGACCAATTTATTTTGATACGGTGATTTTGTATATACTTTCCACCTTCTTGTGATGCTTCCTACAACATTTAATATTTTGCCTATGTTGTTAGGGGCCATCAAGTCCGTTCCAATCAGAATGACCCTCTGAGCAACAGAATGAAACACTGCCTGGTCCTTCGTCATCCTCACCATTAAGTTAGAATTCATTGTTGCAGCAACTGCATTAGTCCATCTCCTTGGGACTTTTTTCTCTCATTCTTGGACCTTCTACTTTGTGAAGCATGATGTATTCTTCCCAAGACTAGTTTCTCCACATATGACGGCCAAAGATCATGAGACAGAGTCTTGCCATCCTCACTTCTAAAGAGCATTCTGGCTGTACTCCTTTCAAGACAGATTGTTTGTTCTTCATGCCAGCACAATAATTCAAATTCATCAATTCTTTAGTCATTTTCCAAGTTTCACATGCATATGACGTGATTAAAAATACCATGGTGCTCCTTAGTCTTCACATCATTGTTCTTCAACACTTTAAAGCAGGTGTCCTTAAACTACTGCTCACCGAGGACATTTACCCGGCCGCTGGGTGTTTTTGCCACTGCTGTCTGTCCTGCTTAGCAGTCGACTCATCTCGGGCCTGCAATGAATTTGTTCATCGTTTTGTTTTGTTTTTTAACTTTAGTCCGGCCCTAAAAGTGTCAGGACCTCTGCTTTAAAGAATTCTTGTGCAGCAGCTTTGCCAGTGCAGTATGTCATTTAATTCAAACACCTTGATTCTTTGTTCTTCCTAACTCATTGTTCAATTTTCATATGCATATGAGACTGTTGAAAACACAATGACATAGGTCAAGAGACCTTAGTCTTCAGAGTAGCATCCTTGCTTTTTTACATTTAAATGAGCTGCAACAGATTTGCCCAATGCAATGTGTTACTTGATCTCTTGATGGCTATTTCCATCAGCCTTGATTGTGAATCCAAGCGAAATGAAATCCTTGACAACTTCAAGGTTTTCTCCATTGATGATGATGATGACTCTGTCCAGTTGTGCGGTTTAAGGTTTTTTTACATTTAGTTGTAATCCATACTGAAGACTGCAGTCCTGGATCTTCATAAGCTGAAATAGACCTGAGGACTATTGGATTAGTGGGTTGAAGGAAGTGTGAGGAAACAAGTAATGCAAATGAATAAAAATTGTCAAGCAGAAAGAACACCAAGCCTGAATCAAGAGCATACCTGTTAAAACAACAAGGCCAGTATCCCTGGAATGCAGTTAAGGACAGGAGGATGGGAGATGGAGTCCGAGGTCACAGGAACCCAACTCTTGTTTGCAGGCCGTTGTCAAGTCTGACTTGTCCTTTTGTGAACCAGCAAGCAAATCAGAAGACTTTGTACAGAGGAGAGATTCAAAGTGTTTTAGGGATCGGTCACACTGAGTATGTGGTTAAGTGTACATTGATTGAATGGAACAAGAGAAGAGAGAACAGGTGACCGTTGTAATCGACATGACAGGTCATCTTGGCTTTGACTAGGTAGTAGCAGTCAAAGCCATGAAGAGTTGTCAGATTCTAGATGTGTCTTCATGGTAATATAAAGGAAATGTATTGAGGAATATAATGCAGAAGTATGAGAAATAGAAAAGAATAAGGGCATATTTTTTTTTCTTTCGGTTTTTGGGCATCACTACCCTCTGGTGGTGGGAGTAGAATTTTTTTTCTTTTATTGGCAAATTGAGTGGGAGGTTACATTTTGGATCATCAGTAGCCTGAGTTATTAATGAACCTCCCCAGTAATTTCCCCTTGCCTGCACCTACCCACCTTGACTTCTCCCCACCTTGATTTCTCTTCTCCTGTGTACGGCTGTCTTCTAAAAAGTATGATTGGGGCTGAGGCCTGGTGGCACAGTGGTTGTGTGTGAGACTGCGGCCCACAGGGTTGACGGTTCAAATCCAGCAGCAGGTCTCCAGAAGCAAGGCTGGGCTTCCTACTCCCACCAGGGCAGTGCTGCCACACACACACACACACACACACACACACACACACACAAAGTATGATTGGGTTTTGTTTGGTTGTTTTTAACTAAGATGACAAGATGATTAAACAGGTGCATGCAAATGGGCTTGGAAGAAGTACGGCAGGGCGCTCCTTAGAAGCAAGGATAGCACGACTCTGTCTTTCGGTCTTTGGACATTTTGTCAGGAACGATCAGTCCCTGGAAAGGGCATGATGCTTGTTAAAGTGGAGAAGCAACAAACCAGAGGAAGACCTCAATGAGATAGACTGACACTGGCTGCAAGGGGCTCAGACGTAGGAGCACTTACACAGATGGCACGGGACTGTTTCTCTGCGTTGTGCATACTGTCACTAAGGGTCCAACTGACTTGATGACGCCTACCAACAATAATTCAGATGGAAGATGAGGAACTTTGCTACAAATTAACAATCCAAATGAAGGTGTAAAGTAACCTTTTTAATATACAAATCTGGAGAGAAGCTAGAGATTTTATTTTAATATTGTTAACTTAATAGTTGACATTTACTGACCCCACCACACCAAGGCAAACTGCAGCAGAGCAGCAGGGGGAGCAGAGTGTGGGAGTCCTGAGGAAGTGCCAAGATAGACTTTGGGCCAGAGTGTGGCACCCCATTAGTGTCAACTGGAGGATACTCTTAGAGCCCAACGAACAGACCTTGAACTGTTTGCAGGTTTTTCTTATTCTTTCCCTTTTTTTTAAAAAAAATTTTTTGTACATTGTCATTTTGTTTTTCTTTGTCGCTTCATCTTGATATGTCTTGATTTTTTTATATGTATTATCTCTGCAGATCTATCTAGATAAGATAGGCTGGATGAATAGTGTGGAGGAGAAAACCAGTAGTTGGGGTGGGGAGAGGAATGAGAGAGAGAGGTAGCGGAAATGTGGTGTTGACCAACTAACTAAGGGACAACAAGTGATCCAAAATCAGTGACAAGGAAGGTGTGAGAGGCGTGGTAGGGATTGATCAAAGGTAATGTAACCGAGACAAATTGCTGAAACCTAAAGGAAGGCTGCTCGTGATAGTGGGGCAAGAGGAAAGAGAGGAAAGAGCTAGGAGGCAAAGAGCATTTAAAGAGCATAAATATAGGCATATACATATATATTTATAGGTGATGGGGAAACATATATATATGATGAAGGGGAAATAGATCTAGGTTGTATTAGTCCAGGTAGACTAGAGAAACACATTCATAGACACACATGGATATAAGGGAAAGGTTTATATACAAGAGGTATGGAACATTGAGAAAGCATCCCAACCCAGTCCAGTCCAAGGTCCAATATTAGCCCATATGTCCAATACGGGTCCATAAAGTCTCCTTCTGACTCATGAAGCACATTTAGTAGAGGCATCCTGGCACTGGCAGGGGTCTCTCTCTGGCTTCTCTGGCCCCAGAGGTCTGGTTCCATCCAGGCAAGCCCATGTAGCTTCTCCGGTTCCTCCATTCTCCAGCATTCTGTCACCTCGTCAGTAGTTCGTCGTCTCGGAGACTCAGTCCAGTCTCCCTTCTCCAATTGGGAAATGCCACGAGATTTCCCAGAAATCTCAGGAGAAAGCCTTGCCCACACAGAGGCCTCATTGGCTATCTCCAAACTGACAAGCTAGACTCCACCCCTACCGCCATAAGATGCATATATTTATAGGTTTAGTATTAAGGCAGCAGATGGACATTAGGCCGACACTCAAGTACTTCCTCAATGCAAGAACACTTTGTTCTATTAAACTGGCTTTCCATGATGCTCACCTTCCTGATACGATCGCCGAAGACAAAGCTAGTGCATAAGCAAATGTGAAGAAAGCTGATGGTACCCAGCTATCAAAACATAATAGTGTCTGGAGTCTTAAAGGCTTGAAGGTAAGCAAGCAGCTATCTAGCGCAGAAGCACCAAAGCCCACATGGAAGAGGCACACTAGTCTCTGTGACCATGAGGTATAGAAGGCATCATAGAACAAAAATCAAAGCATTGTGTGCCCACCTTCCTGATATGATCACTGAAGACAAGCGATGGAATTTGAAGACAAATTCTATCATTGTAAATGAGGGAGAGTGCACACTGGGGACCCAAAGCCCATCTGGACAACCCCTTACAGAAGGGTCGCAGGAGAGGAACCAGTCAGGGTGCAGTGTAGCAATGATGAAACATACAACTTTTCCTCTAGTTCTACAATACTTCCTCCCCCCACTATCATGACCCCAATTCTACCTCACAAATCCAGCTAGACCAGAGGAGGTACACTGATACAAATAGGAACTGGAAACAGGAATCCAGAACAGATGATCCCTTCAGGACCAGTGGTGAGAGTAGTGATATGGGGAGAGTGGAGGGAAAGTGGGGCAGGAAAGGGGAACCGATTGTAAGGATCTGCATAAAACCTCCCTGGGCTACGGACAACACAGAAGTGCGTGAAGGGAGTCATCAGACAGTGTAAGATTTGACCAAATAGTAATAATTTATGTTATCAAGGGTTTATGAGGGAAAAGGGAGCAAAAAGGGAGGGGGAAAAGAGCTGATACCAAGGGCTCAAGTAGAAATCATGTGTTTTGAGAATGATGATGGCAGCAAATGTACAAAATGTGCTTGACATACAATGGATGTTTGGATGAATGGATTGTGCTAAGCGTTGTATGAGCTCCACTAAAATGATTTTTTTTAAGTTGACATTTAAATTCATGAGCTTGAGATCCTGAGGAAGTAAATGTTTAAAATAAACGTGTGGGTTAGAGTTATCCATTATGCACGGATCAGGAAGAGAGAAACAACAAAGGAGATTCAAAGGGGGCAAACAAAGAAAGTAGGAAAATCAGGAGCATAGAATGTCTGATAAGTGTTCTCAGGAAGGAAAGAGTGTTTGCGTGTGGCAAATACTGTCGGTGAGTCAAATAAAATGAGTATTGAAATCTAGCCTTTGGATTAAGCAGCACATAGGTTATTGGTAACTTTGATAAGTCTCAGGGAGTTGCTGGAAAAAAGTGAATCTAGATAACAATAGAAATTTGAACGCAAACAAAGAACATTTATTTCTGGAGTTGTACCGTACATGAAAGAAGAGATGAACAGTATCTAATGGGAAACTGATTTATTTTTTATGTGAAATATTAGACCGTGCTGTAATGTTTCACCTATCTTACCATGATCTTTCTTTTCCCTTACCCATCAACTACCTCCACTATTTTCTGTTTCCCCAACGTCTGAAATGTTTTGCTTTCTTGCATGTTTATCGACTTTTAGGAAAAAAATAAACATTAGGTGTTGGGAAAGAGTGGGAAACTGATAGAGAAAAGAGAGCAAAAATCCGTGTAAGTTGTCTCTGCTACTAAATAGATTACTTACAGCAGAGCCGCCAGAGAGAAGCCAGCAATTGCGTACAGATACAAATAGATTAGAGGGAGAGAAATTCAGATTGTAATAAGAAGTTGGGCAAAAATGTCCAGGAAGTAAAGTCAGGAACACTGGAGTTGAAACAGGGAACTAAAAAGTTTAAGATAAGGATTAAATTGGATGCATGAGGGTAAAGCAGAAGGTTGCCAGATGAGCTGGCCCAGGGTCTTACTTACCTCGAGACTGAAGTTTTTGCCGGAGTCATGAAAACACGAGATACCCAGCAGCTTCGATCTGACTCAAGACTGGAATATTCCAGGAGACTTAGAAGTGCAGGTTCCAGCTAGGGGGAAAAAAATGGATGCATGAAACATTAGATTGCAAGTGTAATCATAAAAAACCCAGGCATGTAAAGAAGAATGCCAAATAGCATAAATGCTTAATACGTGGTGTCTCTACTACTTCATCCTAATTTTCAAATTAACCACCTAAAGTCCTGATGCTCACATTGCCAGGAAATAAAACATGAAAGGAGCCCTAATATCCTCTCTGATTGTTAAGCACTGAAAAATAGCTTTCAAAAAAAAAAAGTAGGTTATTTTATAGAATGAAAAAAGTGTTTTTGCATTGTTTTTGTCTTATTGAATAAGCACTCACTTTTTAAAAGCTAATGTTTAATGTTTTTGCTGCTTTTCATTTCAAATTGTGCGGTTTTGTGTTTAAGAAAAATAATTTTCATTTCCTCCATTCAGAGGAAATAATTCGATTTTGCCCCCTTTTTTTCTTTTGAATTCATCTATAGCCCTTTTATTTCCTCATTTTTAGAAAATCTGGAGAAAGAATCCAAAGAAAAAGAAGAAAAAATAAATAAGATAAAGCTAGTTGCTGTGAAGGCAAAGAAAGAACTTGATTCCAGCAGAAAAGAGGTAAGAAGACTTGGCAGTGACATTCTGACTCTCACCCTTGAGAAGATCATAGTTTTTCTGGCCGTGAAGCACTCTTTAACTTTAGTGTATATTTAAAATAGGCTCAAACACTAAGGGAAGAACTTGACTCCGTGCGTTCAGAAAAGGATCAGTTGTCCACCTCCATGAAAGATCTCATTCAAGGAGCAGAAAGCTATAAGGTAAGAATAGGTGTTTTAAATATTAATAAGTTGGATTCATAACTGCTAAAATATGAAAATCACTGGAAATGTAAACTCTTGGCCAGGAAGCAGTCACTTTGGGTTCGTGAATGGGAAGTGGGGTGTGTACACGTGAACACTTCAGTGGTAAATTCTCACATAACTAGAAATTGAAGTCACAGAATGGTAAATAAGAGCACCAGAGGCACAATGGGTTAGACGTTGGATTGCTAATCACCAGGAGAAACAGTAGGCTGGTTTCTCCCATATAAAGACGCACAGTCTTAGAAACCCATGTAGGCTTGCTGTACATGGGAATCCAACCTTGGAAAACGTGGACACAGTTCTCTGCCTAGGAGGGCCCTCTGAATCAATACCAACCCCAGATTTCTGAGTTTGCTGCTCTCGTTTTTAGGAGGTTATATAATCTATTAATTCCCTCCAAAGGTAAACAGGCAACTTTAGTTGATTAAAATATGTATATGTCTTTGCTATAATATTTTCTCAATCTTTGGGCAAGCTGAAGATTCTATGCTAAAGCAACACTTTATCATTTTATTGGGGGCTCATACAACTCTAATTATGCATACATACTTTGTGTCGATATTTACATCTTATTTGGGTGGGGTGTGTGTGTTAGTCCCGGTGGACTAGAGAAACAAATTTAATAGACACACATGGATATAAGGAAAAGATTTATATATAAGAGAAATAGGACATTAAGAAAGCATCCCAATCCAGTACAGTACAAAGTCATAAGTCCGATATTAACCCATATGCCTGGTATCAGTCTATAAAGTCTCCTTCCGACTCACGAAGTCACAGGTCAGTGGGTGCAGAATCTAGGCATTGGCAGGGGTCTCCCCATGGCTCTTCGCTTCCAGGGTTCAGGGTTCATCAACAGCATCCAGTGGTGGCAGAGGCAACTCATCACTGGCAGTGGTCTCCACATGGCCTCTCCAGTTTCAGAGGTCTGGCTCCATCAGGGCAAAGCTGTGTAGCTTCTGCTCCAGCTCCTTCAGCTTCTCGGACGCTGCCATCTTGTCTTGTCTGTGTAATCGTCTCTCAGACTAACTAACTCCCAACAACCAGGGAGCTAGCTTCTCATCTCTACGAGGGAAATATCGCAAGATTTCCCAGATGTATCGGGAGGAAGCCATACCAACACAGAGGCCTCATTGGCTACTCAATGATTATCTCCAGATTAACACGCTAGACTCCACCCCTACATTTCAATCATAAAATTAACATATACACATGACTACCACAGGGTGCTTGTACAACTCTTAGGACAATCCATACATAGATCCATTGTGTGAAGCACATTTGTGTATTTGTGTCATCATCATTCTCAAAACATTCGCTTTTTACTTGAGCCCTTGGTATCAGCTCCTCATTTCCGCCTTCCTTCACCCTTTCCTCTCCCTCATGAATCTTTGATAACTTATAAATTATTGTTATTTTATCATATCTCATATCTTATACTGTCCGATGTCTCTCTTAATCCACTTTTCTGTTGTCAATTCCCCAAGAAGGAGGTTCCATGTAGACCCTTGTGATCAGTTCCTCCTTTCTGTCCCCCCCTTCTGGTATCGCCATTCTCAGTACTGGTTCTGAAGGGATCATCTGTTCTGGATTCTCTGTCTTTCCAGTTCCTCTCTGTGGCAGTCATGTGCTTATGTTAATTTTATAATTGAAATGTAGGGGTGGAGTCTGGCTTGTTAATCAGGAGAAGGCCATTGATAGCTGATGAGGCCTCTGTGTGGTCATGGCTTTCACCTGAGACTCCTGGGAAATTTCGCCGTATTTCCCTCCTGAAGATGAGAAGCTATCTTCCCCAGTTGTTGGGAGTTAGTTTGAGAGATGATTAACCACAGACAACACAGAATGGCGGTGGCTGGGAGGCTGGAGTAGCCGGTGGAGAGACCACACGGCTTAGCCCTGATGAAGACAGACCTCTGAAACTAGAGTGGCATGCTGTTGATGGACCTGAGCCCTGGAAGCGAGGAGCCATGGGGAGACCCCTGCCAGCGCCAGAATTCTGCACCCACTGACCTGTGACTTCCTGAGTCGGAAGCAGACTTTATAGACTGATTTCTGGCATGTGGGTTATTATTGGACTTAGGACTTTGCACTGGACTGAATTGGGATGCCTTCTGAGGGTCACATTTCTTTTGTATATAAACCCTTTCCTTATACCTATATGCGTGTCTCTGAAATTTGTTCCTTTAGTCTATCCGGACTAACTCACTATCTGTACCAGTGTACATCCCCTGGTCTAGCCGGATTTTTGAGGTAGAATTGGCAACTATTTAAAGTAGAATCAAAAGCTCAATAGATTTAAGAATGGTGATCTCATTAAAATTAAATTTACTTACTATATTCTCGGAACATAATTTTTAAGTTTTGAATAATTTGGTAGTTACCTTCTGACTTTTAATTAGATAGTCTATTAATAAAAGTAACTATCTGATAAGAGAACCCCCAATAAAAGTAGGGGGGACGAAAACCAAGACAAACCAAAAAAAAAAAAAGAATAAAAGTAACTATCATCACTTAGTTGTAATTTTATGTTCTTGTTGATTGCTGTTCAATTCTGACTGCAACCCTGTGTACTACAAAACACTTCGAGGTCCTGTGCTTTCCTCTAAATTACTATGTTTGAGCCCATTGTTGCAGCGACTGTATCAGTCCATCTACCTGATGGTCTTCCTCCTCTTCCATAGCCTTCTACTTGACTAAGCACGAGCATTCTAGCTGCACTTCTGAGACAGACTTATCCGGCAGTCCTTGGTACTTTCACTGTTTGTGATAGTCTGGGTAGACTAGAAAAACATATTCATAAACACACATGTGTATGTAAGGGAAAGGTTTATATACAAGAGTAACTGTACATTAAGAAAACATCCCAACCCAGTTCAGTCTGAGGTCATAAGTTCAATATTAGCCCTTATGTCCAATACCAATCCATAAGTCCTCTTCAGACTCATGAAGCACATGCAATGATCCCAGAACAAAGACCTGTGGGTGCAGTCTTGAGTATCAAGCGGTGGTAGAGGCATCTCAGCGCTGGCAGGGGTCTTCCTGTGGCTTTTCAAGCATCTCAGCACTAGCAGGAGTCTTTATGTGGCATCTCCAGCTTCAAAGTTCTGGTTCCATCAGGGTAAGTCCATGTGGCTTCTCCTCCAGGATGTCTCATAGGGAGTCAGCATGATGTCTTGTCAGTAGAATGTCTCCAAGGGATTGAGTACTGAGTCACCTCCAAGGGGGATATATGGCTGGATTTCCCAGAATTCTCAGGAGAAAGCCACGCCCACACAGAGGTCTCATTGGCTATCTCCAGATTGACTGGTTAGACTCCACCCCTACACTCCCAGCCCTGAAATTGAGACCAGATTAGGTAACTGCCTCACCGTTCACCATAATTCAAATGCATCGATTCACCGGTAGCCTTTCTTATCATTCCCCACATTCACATGTTTATAACATGACTGAAAATGCAACAGCTTGGATCAGCCACTCTGTAGTCTTCTTATTCTTCAACACATTAAAGAGCTCTTGTGTAGCAGATTTGCCCAATGTAATATGTCTTGATTTCTTGTCTTCTGTTTCCAGGAACATTGATTTTGGATCCAAGCAAAATGAAATCTTGACAACTTCAGCCTTTTCTTCCTTTTTATGTTGTTGCTTATTGGTCCATTTGTGAAGATATTGGTTATCTTTACATTGATTTGTAATCTGTGCTATACTCCTTACTTGATCTGTATTAGCAAGTCCATCTTGGTTTCCTGCAATCCAGGTTGTGCCATCTGCATATTACACGTGCATAATAACCCTTCTTCCAAACCTGATGCCGCATTCTCTGTTATTCAGCGTACAACTATAGTGACGGTATACCACCCTGATGTAGACCTTCCTGCTTTTAAATCTCTCTCGTTCCTTGTACAAGTTTCACATGAGTACAATGAAATGTCCTGAAATTCTTATTCTTCTCAGCATTACCCATCATTTGTTATAAACAGCATAGATGGATTATTTTGTGTAGTCAATAGAACACAGATAAACATCTTTCTGGTATTCTCTGTTTTCAGCTAAAATCCATCTGACATCACACATGCTTGTTATCACACAGTGATATCACACATGTCATGTCCTTTTGTGAATTCGATTCAACTGACAGTTTCCTGTCTAGGCACTTGCTGCAGCCACTGTTGAATTATCTTCAGCAAAATTTTACTTGCATGTAATATTAGTGACACTGTTAAATAATTGTTGTGCTTTGTTGGACCACCTTTCTTTGGGATGAGTGCAAATATGGATCTCTTTCCATTGGTTGGCCAATTGCTATTTTCCAAATTTTATGACATAAAAGACAAAAGTGCTGGAACTTTGTTTCACTAATGCTTTCAGTGCAGCTTGGACTTCTTTCTTCAGTATCACTTCTTGATCATATGCTATCTCTTAAAATGATGGTACATCGACCATTTCTTTTTGGATATTTAATTTATAACCATTGAGTCAATTCTGAGTGATTTTGACCCTACAGGACAGGGTAGAACTGTCCCTGTGGGTTTCCAAGACTGTACCTCTTTACTGGAGTAGAAAACTTTATCTTTCTCCCGAGGATAAACTGGTGGATTTGAACTGCTAATCTCCTGGTTAACAGCCCAACACTTGACCCTATGTCACCAGGGCTTTTGGTACAGTGACTGTTGCTTCTATCATCTGTTGACGCTTTCTGTGTTGTTCAGTATTTTGTCCTTAGAATTCTTCCATATTGCAACTCTCAAGGCTTGAGGTTTTTTCCTTCAGTTCCTTCAGCTTGATCCATGCTGAATATGTGCTTCCTTTTGGGCCCGCTTACTTTAGGTACTTGCATTTCACTATAATACTTGGTCTTCTCAAGCTTCCCTTTGACATTTTCTACTCAGATCTTTTCATCATTTCTTCCATTTGCTACTCCTAGATTCAAAGGCGAGTTTCAGCATCTCTTCTTATACCCACTTTGATCTTTTCTCAGCTTTTTAGTGATCTTTTGATTCATGTTTAATGTTCTTTTTCTTAAGTGGATGGTGTTCTTGATGTCATCCCACAGTTCATCAGTTCTTCTGTCATTAGTGTTCAAAGATTCAAATCTGATCTTGAGATGTTGTTGAAATTCAGATGAAATATAATCCATGTTGTATTTTACGTCCCTTGACTTGTTTTAATTTTTTTCAACTTCTACCTAAACTTACCTCTATATAATTGAAGAGCTGCTCTGCCAGCAGCCACGGCCTCATTTTGGCTGCTGGTCATGAGCCTTCCCATCATCTTTTCCCACAGATGTGTTCAATGTGATTTCTCTATGTTGTGGCTAGTGGTATCTATGTGTACAGTTACTGTGTTGCAAATAGGTTATTTTCATTGAAGTCATTAGTCTTAGGCAGAATTTTAGTATGTGATATTCAGCTTCATTTCTATCATGTAGGCCATATTTTCCATTTACCCTTTCCTCTTTGTTTCCAGCTCTCACATTATAGTCACCAGTAGCCATCATTGCATACTTGATCTATTTCAGACTGATATTGGTAAAATTCCTCATCGTTAACTGGAGTGGTTAGTATATGAATTTGAGTAATACTTGTATTATCTAGACTTCCTTATAGGTGTATAGACTATAGACAACATTGTAGTTCAAGAAAGATTTTGAAATGTTCTTTAAGGCAATAAAATTGCCTATTACTCATGAAATTGTAATTCTTGGCATAACAAATCATATAATTGATTCCAAATGGCCAGAATCAGTCTATTTTCACTAATGCTTAAAATATTCTATGATCCATTTCAGTTTTAATGATGGCCAATTTTCATAGGTTCATACTTTATACATTTTCTGTTCTAATGGGTGTTTTGTTTTGTTTTTTTTGGGGGGGGCATCACTGCTCTCGGTGGTGGGAGTAGGAGGCCCAGCCCCACTGCTGGAATTGAACCTCCGTCCCAGTGGGCCGCAGTCCCGCGCACAACCACTACGCCACCGGGGCTCAGCCCTCTAATGGGTGTTTTATAGGAGTTTTAAAACATTCAAGTGTAAGAGTCCTGAGAGGACCATAATGTGTAATTATTTGTTTAGAAACCTCAATATACCACTTTTGTCCTATGGCCCACCCTATGAATAACTCTTGATGAAAGTCCCAACGTTTAGTAGGTAGCCATCATTTAGTAGAGTCCACCTTGGTATAACAATTCAATTTTATAACTATTGACAAACATTAGGACTATAAATAAAGCAAATGCTAGATACCTCACTCCTGTCTTCTATTAGTCAAAATAAATCACTAACTGATGAGTCTAAACCATCACCAAACCTACTACCATCACATTGATTTCTAATCATAATGACCTTATAGAACAGCAGGAACTGCCCCACTGTGTTGCAGAGGCTGCAAAATCTTGACAACAGACAGCCTCATCCTTCTCCCACCAGCAGGTTTGAACTGCTGACTTTGCGGTTTTTAGCCCAGTGAGTAACCATCAGGGTTCCCTTATGGACAGACCATAAAATCAAAACTCAGGTTTTAACTCTTAGTTCTGAAGATGTATAAATAATTAATCATACATAAATCAAAATTTAAAGCAAAATTAGCAGGCCAAGTATTATATAATGAGCAAGAGCCCCTTCCCTCTCCCCCTCCCCAAAGCTCATCTGTTACATGTCAGTTAACCAGAGAATCCCAGGGGAGGTAAGGCAAGGAAGAAGACATCCAAGTTCAGATGAGGTTTTGCTTTCAGACTAATCAGTTTTTTTGGTTCTGGTGATAGGAAGCAGTAAGCTATAATGTGTCAGTGGGAATTCCAAAAATTAACTATCAAGAAAAGCCAAGAGACTTCTCATTATTTTATTTTGAATGCAAGTTGTTTTTTTTTTTTTGCAATTGGGTAGTCTATAGCTATTTAAGAGCAAAAGAGAAAAGGGGGAAAAAAACTATAGTCAGTATGAAAACAGTGAATGTAATGTACAGGCTTTAGGGAATCAACTGAATGGTATATAGCAAAAATGTCAATCTAAGAAGTAGTTGTCTTGCACAGGCCAATTAAAATTGAAGGAAATTTTTCAAGTTTTGTGTTTTCAATAAATGCTGATAGTTAAATACGAAATGTGATAGTTAAATACTTAATATAGCTGAACCCTGGTGGTGTAGTGGTTGTGCGCAGGACTGCGGCCCACTGGGATGGAGGTTCGATTCCAGTTCCACGGAGCAAAGGCTCGGCCTCCTACTCCCACCACCTGAGGGCAGTGATGCCAAAAAAATAAAATACTTAATATGATATAATATACTTTTGAGTAACATCTCCACCTTAATTAGACCAGGCCTACCTAGAACATTTCTTTCATCAGAATTCTTTAGATGGAATTCATAGATGTCTAGGTTAAACTTTTTACCCTTTATTCCTTTGTTTTTGTTTAAGTTTTAGAAATTTGTGCCTGTGGATTATATTGGCAATAATGTAACAGTGAAATTCTTTATCTCTTTTAATAGATTTTCACACCCAAAGACTTTCTTAAATATACCAATTGTATTACTACTTAATACCAAATGAATATTCCCTAACTGTTGAACTTGAGCAAAATCAAAACAGCTTTATGATTCTATCTCATCCATGAATTAATAATATCTTTTCTAAAAGTCATTTTATTGGGGTCTCGTACAACTCTTATCACAATCCACACATAGAGCCATTGTGTCAAGCACTTTTGTACATTTCCTATCTTAAAGCTGTAAACTCTTTTGTCTTTTATTGAAGAATCTCTTAATAGAATATGATAAGCAAGCAGAACAATTGGATGTTGAAAAAGAACGTGCTGATAATTTTGAACATCATATAGAAGACCTTACAAAACAGTTAAAGAATTCAGCTGTTCAGGTAACTCTTAAGTAGATGTAAACATGAAAAGTGTAATAAATATATCTTCATCCCAAATATTTTTGCTTAAGAAGTTAAAATTAATATGTAACCAGAAACAAATTTTTCTCTTTTGTTTTCCATTCTTGAGAGGAATATAGCAGCAACTAGTCAGCCTCTCATCTTGCTCCCTCTTCACCCCATGTCCTTCCCCTCTTCATTTCTGCCCTTTCCTCTCTTGGTTTTCCTACTTCCTTCAAGCTTTGCCATAATAAGTTGAACATGGTTTGTTTGGTTTTTTTACCTTATTCTTGATTTTGTATTTTCATTCAAAAATACTTTTGAAATATTCCTTTTTCACACCAGAAGCCCTGGCTACATACTAGGTTACATATTGTTTTGGGATTAGGCGGTTCATGCCCTGCCATTATCCTTAATGTTCTATTTTATTCTTTGGTTCCTGTATGTGTATTCTGCATATTTATAGAAATTAGCTATTTTGTTCTAGTGTGAAAAATTAAATTCCGATAATGAAGATCTCCTGGCTCGAATTGAGACACTACAGAATAATGTCAAGTTACTAGAAGTACAAATTTTAGAAGCCCAAAGAGCCAAAGCACTGGTGGAAAAAGAACTAGAAGTTGAGAAACTTCAGAGAGAAGAGAAGACAAAGGTAATAAACAGGCCTGTGAGATTCATTGATTTGTTAGATATAGTGATGTTTTTAATCTAAATATTATTTAATTGAAGAAAAGATTTACAGAGAAGCAACATTTAATATCAATGTTTAGGGCATGACTTTTCATTGTCATTTTAGGAACATGCCAGTACTCTAAGTGAACTTGAAGAACTTCAGTTGCAACTTCAAAAGGAAAAGAAACAACTTCAGAAAACCATGCAAGAATTAGAGCTTGTTAGAAAGGTAATAAAACCCCAAATCAGAGCGTCAACATGTACACAGCTACTTTACATATTGCAAAGCAGCAATTGAGAAAGGGAATTATTTGTGATAATAAAAATTCATAACCTCAAAAAAGTAAAATTTAGCTTAGTGCCTGTCTAAGTAGCTAGCTGTTTTTAGGAATTTGTTTTGTTTTGTTTTGTTTTGTTTTGTTTTGTTTTGTTTGGGCATCACTGCCCTCTGGTGGGAGTGGGAGGCCCCAGCCTTGCTCCTGGAAAGATACTACTGGATTTGAACCACCAAGCCAGTAGACCACAATCCCACACTCAACCACTACGCCACCGCGGCTCAGCCCTATTAGAAATTATTATATTTTAATTTGCCACTTAATTTCTGTATATGACTGGCATATGGTAGGTGAAGATTTAATGAATGATAGAACTTCAAGTTTATGTACACACAGAACTTTGCCTAATTTCTCACTACCTTTCGAAACTCACTGCCTTCAATTTGATTTCAGTTTACAGTGGAACTGTAGGATAGGATAGAATGCTGCACTGTAAGGATCCCAAAGTTGTGCATCTTTATAGAAGCAGGTTGTCTCATTGTGTTTCTGTGGAGAAACTGGTGGGTTTCAACTGCCAACCTTGCAGTTAACGGTGCAATGTTAACCCTACTGTGCCCCCAGGGTTCCTGTTTCAAAGACAGCTAAAAAGAAAGATCCTAAAAATGAAAAAGTAAAAAGAAAGGTCCTATAAAATTCCTTTGAAATATTAGCATTTATAAATAAGAGCCTCACACAAAACTAGAACTGCCAATTGTGGTTAATGAAAGTGATAACAAAATAGAATAAAACTAAGGTGGGAGGGTTAACGTACTATAAAATACTTCATTTTGTGAAATAATGAAACAAGAAACTGCAAGTCAGAAACTAGAAAGTATCTGACTTCTGATTACCTCGTTAAAGTTGAGCTATTTCTAGAAACACTGGTCGTGTGTGGGTTACAGTTGAACTGCTAACCGTAGTTCAAACCCACCAGTTGCTCAAGGAAGAAGACTGAGGCTTTCTTCTCCCATGAAGACTCAGCCTCGGAAGCCCTGTGTGGTCATCCTGCTCGACCCTGTCCGGTTGCTGTGAACTAGCACCAACTCCATGCTAAGAGTTTTGTTGTTGTGGGGTTTTTTTCTATATTACAGAAAAAGAATAATTGAGTCTGCTTACTCTTTGACATTGTTACAGCATTTTCACGTATCTGATATGTGGGTTTTTTTATTTATGGTGTATATATAGGATGCTCAACAAACCACATTGATGAATATGGAAATAGCTGATTATGAACGTTTGATGAAAGAACTAAATCAAAAGTTAACTAATAAAAACAGCAAGATAGAGGATTTAGAGCAAGAAATAAAAATTCAGAAACAGAAGCAAGAAACCCTACAAGAAGAAATAAGTGAGTAAAACAAAATACATTTCACTTAGGATGCCATCACAGAGGGGCTGGTGTGCATTGCTCATTTCCCCACACGACATCAACCAGGTTTTTGAAAGTTGTTTATTTTCCATCTTCTGGCCTACTTTTTTTTTTTTTTTGGGGGGGGGGGCAATCACTGCCCTCAGGTGGTGGGAGTAGGAGGCCCAGCCTTTGCTCCTGTGGAGCTGGAATTGAACCTCCATCCCAGTGGGCTGCAGTCCCGCGCACAACCACTACGCCACCGGGGCTCAGCCCATCTAGCCTACTTTTACATGGGTTCTTTTTTCCATCCTCTGGTATAAAACCTATTTACGCTTATACATTCTGGTGAGGTGCTGTTAGATGACACATTAGTTAGTTGAGCCTTTGTTTTCTCTCCACTTGTCTCCAGTCTTCGCTATGTAATTATTTATATGATTTCTTTTAAATCTCTCACCTTACTACTTAGCACTGCTCACCGCTTACTCATTTTTGGCACCTTTTGAATTAATTTTGTTTTAATGATTTAGGTTGGGGGCGTTTCTTGGTTGTCATTTTTTTTCAATAGTTTTATTGGTGTATGATGCACATATGCAATTCAGTAGTTCAGTCACATTAAGAAGATTTGTGCAATCATCATCATGGTCAGTTTTTCAAATATTTTCATTTTTGTGCCAAATAGGTACCCCATTCCCCCCCTTTTAACCTTTTGATATACTTCCTTTTACTTTTATCCTTGCTTTATTGTTTATAGTGTACATCCTGAACTTAACTCAAGCATAATAAAATATTTTAATAATTATATATTGTTTCCTCCCTTTTATGTCATTTTTTTTCTACATGTTATAAATGTACTAATACATTGTTGCTATTTTTGTTAGAAAACCTATTTCTTTTAAAACAAGAATCAGCAAATGCCTAAAGAACAGCAACCTGGTTTTGTAAATCAAGTTTTAAACATCCAAGTCCATTTTTTCCCAAATCACATACCAAAACACATTGAAAATCAAGATTTCAAGAAGGAAGTTATTTGTGTTATTATATTAATTATTTCTTAATTAATTATTAATTAAGTTATTATATTAATCATTTTTATGACTTAGTAGCCTCAAATTTTCAAATTTCAGTATCTCTGTAAGTATCTTTCCAGAAGAATATTTTTAGAATGGCTTTTTATTTAGATTTTTATATAATAAATATATTAAATTGATGTGGAAACTGTACATTTATATGGCATTTCTTATTGTCTTTGACTACTTTCAAGCCTGTGACAGAGTTGGGTATCTATGATAGAGATCTTATGGTGGCCTGCAATCCTAAAATATTTATATCAAGGTTTATAAGCAAAAGACATGAGCATCCTCTGCTTCAAAGAAATTAAAAACTCAAGGAAACATGGGGGTTGTTTGGGGGGGGTTTTGTTGGTTTTTGGGTGGGCATCAATGCCCTCTGGTGGTGGGAGTAGGAGGCCCAGCCTTTGCTCCTGTGGGCTGCTGCTGGATTTGAACCTCCATCCCAGTGGGCCACAGTCCTGCTCACAACCACTACACCACCAGGGCTTAATCGGTTGTTTTGTTTTATGTGCTAATAAATACATGCTACATACAACTTCTGGTACTCTTCTTTAGGTATATCCAGAATCCTTCAGGTATCTTCTTGTTCCTTAAGAATGTTGCCAGACTACAAACATACAATCTTTTTTGTTTGTTTTTTGTTTTTTGGGCATCACTGCTCTCCAGTGGTGGGAGTAGGAAGCCCAGCCCCACTGCTGGAATTGAACCTCCGTCCCAGTGGGCCGCAGTCCCGCGCACAACCACTACGCCACCGGGGCTCAGCCCCAAACATACAATCTTATAGTCTGGCAATAAATTCTTGCAACTTAAGTTGGTCTGCTAATATTTAGTCTGCCTTAAATTTTGAAAGATATTTTGTTGACTGCAGAATTTTAGATTGACACGGGTTTTTTTTCCTTTGAGTAAAGAGATCATTTCATTGTTTTCTGGTTTGCTTAGTTTCTGATACTGTGTGGAATTCTTGAAACTTAGTTATGATATGACTCAGTGTGTTTTCCTGGGTTGTATCCTGCCCATGGTTTATTTAATATCCTGATTGGATGGGTGTTTATGTTTTTCAAGCATCATAGGTTATTGGCTGAAATGGCCTATTTTCGCAATCTTGTGGCTGTAGTGTAGAATGGTGTAGCCACCGCACAGCTCTCACTGAACGTCCCTATGTTGCTATAAGTTGAGTGGGTTTCAGCAGAGATTCCAGACGAAGAAAGTCTAAAATGAAAGGCTTGTCCGTCTACTTTCAAAAATTCAGTCAATTAAAAACCAGCAGTCATAGAGTTCTGCTCCAGTGTATATAAGGTTACCCTTAGTCGGGAGCCAATCTGTGCAAGCTTAAATACATTTTTGCAATATACCTGCTCATATTTATCAAGTAATACTTGTAGATGTAAGTGAATAAAGATAATTGTTTTTTATAAAGTCTTTTTTGAGGGGGAGCATCACTGGCCCCTGGTGGGAGTAGGAGGCCCAGCCTTGCTCCTGGAGACCTGCTGCTGGATTTGAACTGCGAAGCCAGTGGGCCGCAGCCCCGCACGCACCCACTACACCACCGGGGCTCAGTCCTATAAAGTCTTTTATCAGCATGATTATACAGTACCTATGTAACTTGTCTAGATTAGGTAGTTGAGCAAACTTTTTGTAAAGGGTCACAGAGACAATATCTTAGACTTTGCACTCTCTCTTTGTAGACTGGCTCGCTCGCTCGCTCTCTCTCTCTCTCTCTCTCTCTTTCTCTTATTTGATATGTGTTTCTTCTTTATCTCTATTAGTATAAAAAGTGTTACTGTTTTTTTGAGACATCAATTTGTCCTTTAATAAATGTTCACAAACAATCCAGCTCTACCAAATATATGTGTGTGTATGTATGTATATGTAGTTATTTGTGTGTGTTTGTGTGTGTGTGTGTGTGTATGTGTAACACCTGTATTACTGTCACAGAAACAGACACCCAGCTATCTAGAAATGTAGCATCCCTTTTGGTGTATTTTTTAAAGTCGAGTTCATACCTTTTAGTGATAGAGTAAATGAGAGCATTAGCCCTGCCTTTGCCTAAAGATCATACTGAAAGAAAGATGAGTGAATTTGCTTTAAAATAATCCAAGTATGGTTTAGGGACTGGTTGATTGTACAGGCTGGAGGTTGGCATACTTTTCTGTAAAGAGCCAGGCTTGCATACCACAGTCTCTTTTGTGACTACTCAACTCAGCCATTTAGCATGAAAGCAACCATAATGATACATAAATGAATAAGTGTGACTGTTTCAGTGAAACGGTATTGGAAAAATAGAAGCAGATTTGCCCAACGGCCATAATCTGCCTGCCATGGACTAAGAGTGAAATAAGATCATCCATTTATCAGTAATTGTTAGAGCTGGGTGATGAGTAACGAGCGTTATACTAATGTCATTACTGTCATAGATGTTTAAAATGTTCCATAATAAAAATCTAAAATAAGTTTGTTTTTGATATCAACACAGAGAAAAGACTTTTTTTTTGTTTAATCATTTTATTGGAAGTACTTACAGGTATCATAACATTCTATAGTTCATTCATATCAAGCATTATTGTAAAATTGCTGCAACAGTTCAAACATTTTCTTTCTTCTTGAACTCCTTGATAACAGCTCCCCTTTATTCCCTCCCTCCCACACCCTTCCCTCAGAAACCCTTAATGATTGATATATTGATTGATTGCTGTATCTTACACCACACCATTCAGTATATCCATCCACATACAATTATGTTGTTCACTCCCCTGGAGTGGGGTTAAACAGGAACTTGTTCTGTGTATTTTTAAACTTACAAAAATTGTTTTGTTACACCAGCTTCACTGCAGTCTTCAGTGCAACAATATGAAGAAAAAAACACCAAAATCAAGCAATTGCTGGTGAAAACCAAAAAAGAATTGGCAGATTCAAAACAAGCAGTATGTTCATTTCTCTACTTTAAAACCTCTTCATAACCCTTTTGGTTGATGTGTTGTTTCTCATTTGTAACCAAGATTCTCATTCTATAGGAAACTGATCACTTAATGCTTCAACAGTCTTTGAAGAGTGAGTTGGAGGCAAGCCAGCAACAAGTTGAAGTGTATAAAGTAAGACTGTTAAATTTAAGGAAGAATTTTAGAAATGTTCCTTTGACAGAAGTAAGGGATCATTTAGGTATTTTCCTAAATATTTCACTAGACAAGATTCCTCGACATCTTTAGGAAACAAGTAGGAAATCAAACATGTTCATATAACTGGGATATTGTCTACCTAGATTATTTTCATGTCTTTGAAAGTTCTTCATACACTATTACTAATGCAAAATAAACAAGGCAGCCAAATTACATCTGAACTTGCTGAGTGATAACTGCAGTCACAGGAATAGTTTATGAAATAATCCTAAAAGCCTACTAATATATAATGTTCTGAGAAATTTAACAAGGAGGCATAACATGTCAGGGGTTTTTTGTTTTGTTTTGTTTGGCTTTTGGGGAATCACTGCCCTCTGGTGGTGGGAGTAGGAGGTCCAGCCTTGCTGCTGGATTTGAACTCCAACCCAATGGACCACAGCCCCATCTATAACCACTACGCCACCGGGGCTCAGCCCTGGGTTTTTTGTTTTGTTTTGTTTTGGTTTGGTTTTTAGTGATTTTTTTTTAATTAATAGAAAATTTATTTGGCCTTTAAGGAACACTAAATTACTGTGCTGAATATCTTTCCTTTTATTGTTTCAATTCCTCCAAATAATAATTGAGAGGGCTGAGCCCCGGTGATGTAGTGGTTGTGCGCGGGACTGCGGCCCACTGGGATGGAGGTTCAATTCCGGTTTCCAGGAGCAAAGGCTGGGCCTCCTACTCCCACCACCTAAGGGCAGTGATGCCTAAAATAATAATAATAATAATAAATGAGAGATAAAAATGAAAAAAATATTTCACATTTTAATTACATTCCTTATATACGCATACTTATATCTCAAACTCTGGCTTTGTGTTAAGGAGAAGCTGTTTAACCATTGTGTTCCTGATTTACTAGATTTTAATTTAAAGGCTTGTGCCCTAGATTCAGTTGGCTGAAGTGACATCAGAGAAACACAAAATTCATGAGCACCTGAAGACCTCTGCAGAACAGCACCAGCGCACCCTGAGTGCTTACCAACAGAAAGTCGCGGCTCTGCAAGAAGAGTGCCACGCTGCCAAGGTACGGACAATCCCCGTTACTGCCCATGAGCAAGAAGGTTCCAGAAAGGTTGTGTATTCCATTGTCAGTGTTTTGTGATTATGTGAGAGGACTTGCTTAATTGGATAACCCCCTTCAGAGCATATGACCCTGTCCCAGCACCATCTCCAACCATACCTACCACTTTGATAGCTTCTGTTTTATGGTTGGCTTAGATTTGAATGCACCATTTTCGATTACAACCCCATTTTCGTTGTGTCCGATTTTTTTTTCCTTTGAGTTGTGTAAGCATCTTCATTCACTCTCCTGCCCTGTTTCTCTGCCTCCCTCGTTAATGTACATTTGCTGCCCTCTAAGTCTTTCAGTGGCAGTTTTCCACTTGGTCTCATGTAAGTAGATCTTAAGAGAGCACTGTGCTTGTTGTAGATGAAGTTAGGTTGAAATTTTAATACCTTGTCATTTGATCTCACTTATGATCCATTTTAATTTGTTCTAGTTTTTAGTACTTTATGCCTTCTTTTCTATTACCTTGTTATTGTTTTTAGCTTTGTTTTTTTATGTTTTTTTGTATATGAAATTCAGAATGGGTAATTCTATACAGACTAATGGTTTCTTAGGGGCATGGCAGGGGACATTGGGAGCTAATAATGATGAGTACAAGAATGAAGAAAGTATTCTAAATCTTGATTTTGGTGATGATTGTTCAATTCTTCTTGATGTGACTGAACTATTGTATGACATGTGAATTATATGCCAATAAAAATGTTGAGGAACAAGAATAATATGTATCGGGAGAAGAGCAAAGTGTTCAAGGCAGATAATTCTTTTATAGTTAAGCTGAACTGTTCTTTTTTTGGAGGGAGGGCATCACTGCCCTCTGGTGGTCACGGGAGCTACCCAGCCTTGCTCGGGGAGAGCTGCTGCTGGGTTTGAACTGGCAAGCCAATGGGCCGCAGTCCCGCACTCAACCACTATGCCACCAGGGCTCAGTCCAAGCTGAACTGTTCTTTAAGAAGATTTCTGGGAATATTTTTGGCTTCTGGTTTAAAGCCTAGTTTTAGGGATTCATACATCGTCCTTAGATCCAGAAAGTTAAGACTTTTATAAGAATTTCACGTTCTCTTCTGCATTTTTACCATTTTGATTCTGATCAAAACGTTCAATAGTAGTAGTTGGAATCATCCAACTCATCTGGTCTTGTGGCAAAGTAGATACTTTGTTAATGGAGGCAATTGGTCACATATTCCATTTTTTCTTTCCTCCTTCCTGATTCTATTTTCCTTTTCTCAAGTGAACAGAAACCAATTATTCTACCTTGGATGGCTGCTTGCAAGCTTTTAATACTTCAGGCACTTGTCAAGTCCGAGCACACTAGAGAAACAAATCCAGAGACACTCATGTGTTCTTAAGAAAGCACTTTATATCATAGAATAATGATATACTAAGAAGACAGCCCAGCCCAGATCAAGTCCTTAAGTCCGATATTAGCCCATATGTCCAATACCTATCTATAAATACCTCTTCAGACTCAACACAACACATGCAGGGACAGCAGGTACAGGAAGATCTCAGCCAGCAGGTGGGAAGTTGTGGCTGCCCAGGCTGCACATGGCTGCTCAACTGCAGGGCTCTACCAAGTGTCTTGTCAGCAAGAAGATAGAGCAGAGAGTCTACCTTGGTCTTCAGGGAGCTGTTTATCTCTGTGGCACCTCCAAATGAGGTTATCAAGCTGCAGCCTGATTGACAGACTAGATTCTACCCCTTCACAAGTTGACACCAGATTATGAAACTGCCACAGCACTGCTCAATATACTTGAGATAGAAAGTACTAAACGCAGTTCTTTAGGCCAATTAACTGGAATGTCCCATGAAACCATTAACCTAAACCTCCAAACCACGGAACCAATTTTCCATAAACCAAACAACCAGGTTTTTTTCTTTTTCTTTTTTTTTTTTTGGCGGGGGGTGGGGGGAGGGTGGGAGGTAGGCATACATTTATCACACAACTTTTTCTTTTTACAAGGGTACAACTTATTGACAGTAATTGCATTAATCAGCTGTACAAATAGACCCTTACTGTGATTGTCCCATCACACTAAATTGAAGTGCCATACTACAGTAACTTTCAATTTCCTCCTCTCAGCTCCATTGGTAACCACTAAATGTCAGCCATTTGCTCACTTTCAGAAACAGACTTTCATCTCGGTTCATTAATATGTGAAAGAATAAATCATCTTTCAATTGAAAAGGATGATAGAAAGTTTTTTCCTTCTCTTTTAATTTTCATAGGCAGAGCAAGCAGCCTTAACTTCTGACTTTGAAAGCTACAAAGTCAGAGTTCATAACGTTCTAAAGCAACAGAAAACTAAGTCGGTGTCGCAGGCTGATTCCGAGGGAGCCAAACAAGAAAGGTAAAGTCTCGCGTAAACAAACACATGCAGTCGTGGTCTTAGTACCCCTGAAACCTTGGGTGGTCTTAAAGAAACAAACATGCAGGAATATTTTTCCCCAGGAAGGATTTTCATAAGTAGTTTGAAAATGCTACTTTGATGCCCTTTGACTGTGAAACAACTGACTTCGCTGTTTCTCCAGAACAGTAACAGAAACTTCATTCCTGAGGGCCTTAACACTCAAAATAATGTATAAAAGTCAACTGTGAAGCCTGGATATCGTTTATGAGATGTAAACTAATGTCTGAGTAGGATCTGATAAGAGCCAGTCATGAATTTGGCTAACTATATGTTACTTAAAACATACACTTATATCACAATGTCTTGACCAAATTCGGGTCTGAATTTTTTTTTCTTAAATCATATTTATGAGCATTTCGATTACTATTTGGCTAGTACATTCCTAAATGCTTCCTTAACCAAGCATGTAAGTCCCTTTTATAAGTCACTTAAACATATGCTGGGAGCAAGTTAAATCGGAATCCCATGGGAGCAATTTTATATCTGACCCTCACTCTGCTAAGCATTACAGACTAGTTTGCCACTTTATATGCTTATGCTACTGCAGAATTTTGTTTAGGGATATTAAATAGAGGGATAATGTAATACTTTCCATACAAATGCTGACCTCATTTTAAAGCTGAAAATTGACACACTTAATGAATAAATCCAACACTGTCAGTGTTTGTAAATCATCTTACAGTCATTTGTCATTAAAATTCCTTCAACTTCTTATATCTTAACCATGTGCTCCGCTGATGGTGGCAAAATTATGTGATTGTATTTTAACTGTTTGGCCTCCTAGATTTTTATTCTAAAACTGTTCTTGTTTTAAGGAGCTGATTTTACTTTATCTAACGTAATATTCTATAACTGTAAAAAAAATTAAACTAATTCACAGTCTCATAAAGCAAAGATCCCTGGTGACGCAGTAGGCTAAGAATTGGACTGCTAATCGCAAAGCCAACAGTTTCAAGTCCGTCTGCCCTCCTGTGGGAGCTGGATTAGCCTGCCAACTCCTGTGAAGACTCACAGCATCCGCCACCCTCTGGAGCCCTTCTGCTCTGCCCCCCTGCTTTACTCCATTCCCTACAGCCCAATAGCAGAGCATGAGGATATGGTCATGGTCACAAAATATGCCATCAGGGCCCCTGCTGTGGTCTCTCTGAATTTCTCTGACAATTCTATTTCCTTTAGATTTCTAGATAAAAATAACAAGAATATGACATTGAAAATTTAAAGACTCACTTTCAGAAGAAAGCCATATTTTTAATGACTCCTGTCTGTTGTAGGGAACACCTGGAAATGCTGATTGACCAACTAAAAATCAAACTGCAAGATACTCAGAGTAGTTTGCAGATGAGTGTGTCTGAACTTCAAGCGCTGCAGTCTGAGCACGATACCCTGCTGGAAAGGCACAACAAGATGCTGCAGGAAACAGTGTCCAAAGAAGCAGAACTCCGGGAAAAGTAAGCTTGCTGGCAGCGATGGTGCCAGGCAGCTCAGTCTTTTTTTCCTAATGTGTTGTTCCATGGACTGACAAATTCGCAAATGAGAACGAGCTGTTTCTAAACTCTTGGTAACTGTGTTCATTCTACCCTGGTCTTGGTAACCTTGAAACCTTGGGTGGTCTTAAAGAAAACACATATTCAGGAATATTTTTCCCAAGGTAGGATTTTCATAAGTAGTTTGGAAATGCTACTTTGATTCCCTTTTGACTCTGAAGCAACTTTGGGTTCTGCTTAGCATGCTTAGGAACAATTAATGCTCTTCAGCTGCTCCTGTGTAGCTCCTCTACCCTTCGAGGCCAAGCTGTCAAAGTGCGAAAAATACAAAACACTGCTGCTGTCTTACTCAAGTGTCAAATTGCAAGGATTGCTTTTCTCTTTCTAGAGGAAAGCATTCAAAGAGTTGCTGACTGAAAAAGAATATGCAGTGTATCTTTGGAACTCATCTTCAACTGATCATAGTGTTAATTTCTGTTAATTATATCTCAAATTGTATGGATATAAATAGAGGCCAAATAAACAGATTTTGACATTTGAACTCCCCTAGTAAAGAAATAGGATGACAATATTTATTTTATGTTAAACTGAGTAAAGGGGAGTACACTGCTGCGTATCTTTCATCCAGGAGGTTAGGATGCAGACTATATCCCAGGAATTGCTTTCAACACGGACCTCATCTTATACTAGCCTTACAAGTGTAAACAGTTGAGTTTTTCTTGGGTTTGTAATCCACAAGCAGTATTTTGAACACTTGTGTATCATTGACTTCAGTAGAGTAATTTTAGCAATCAGGAGCCCCTGTATATGTGTTTATGTGCCATGAGCTGTTCTAGATGTTGTCAACAGGTCATAATGCTCTGACCTGTCTTCACTGCCCCACCCCTCCCCAAAATATGAAAATCTCGTGATACTCATATTATCTGTGCCCAGTGATATCTAGACTTTTCTTTCTGTTCATTCTACTTGTAAGTCACTTTTGCCCTCTCTTTGTAAGAACGTTAACATGACATTATAAAACCACTCCATAGGAATGGGGTCATTAGGCTTGTCAGCTACTGTTGGCATTAACCAGAGGAGGGCAGCTACTAGAGCCAGCCTGCAAGCATGGAAAGAGCAGTGACCTTCCATTAGGGCCTTTGGGCTGGTTCCAGATGTGAACCTGAGAGTTTAATTTTCTAGTAAAACATTTAGAAGGGATATTGATCGCTCCTGAAAACGAAGAGCCTTCCCCTAGCACTGAATGTAACTTTTTGCTCTGTGCAGCACTGTGGTTGTGAGTGCTGATGATACTTCCTTTACCAGAGGTCTTGGTAGCTAGTGTACAAACTGCTTACAAAAAAAAAAAAAAAGCATGTGCAAAGAGTAGTATGACATGAATATTCTCTAAATTCATTCATTATTATGAACTTGACACTTAAGTTTTTTAAAGTCTTGTATTTGCATACCATATCTTCTTCCTGCCACAAAATCTTTTTTTAAAACCTCTGTGTTATTCGTGTGTGTAATGCATAGGATGGGCTTTTGGAAGATACACACTACTACCCTGTTGACAGCGTTTACTCCTGGAATTGGGATTTTTCACTGGGTAGACATGGGAGTAGAGTTGTGCGACGGGAATAAAGGGGAGATTCACTGTTTTCTGTTTTTTCTGTATTGTTCAGCTTTTGTCAGAATGTGCTTGTTGATTTCTTCTGTAAGCAAGGAGGAAGAAAAGAGTATTTTTTATCAAAACCAAGCATAAAACATCAGCACCACAAGTAAACCCTTAAAAGGAGTGGTTCCCATATTGCAGGTCCGTTAATGAGTGTCAGGCTAACCGCATACACGTGACATAGGAAACTGCCAAAAGCAGCCATCCCTGAAGCCATGTCAGAAGTTCCTCAGTCAGTAGCTCTGGAATGAGCACTCGATAACCATATGATTCCATTGGTTCATTAATATGGCACGATTTAGAAACAGCTTGTACATTTCATTTTAATTGACATGAAAAGGGTTTCTCTTTAAGACCGTCCTTATCAATCAAGCATTTGCTATTTCCAGGATAATGGAGAGAGACTGTAGCCATATGTTTTTGTTTTTATTTTTGTTTTTTAAGCCATACATTTCTATGAGCTATGCTGGAACTAGACTTGAAGACATGGACTAATTAAAAATATATTCTCTTGGACTGAGCCCTGGTGGCATAAGTGGTTGAGTACGGGACTGTGGCCTGTGGGCTTGGCAGTTCAAATCCAACGGCGGCTCTCAGGAGCAGCCCTTGGTAGCTACCACAACCACCAGAGGGCAGTGATGCCCCCCCCCAAAAAATAATAAAAATATATTCTCTTTATGCTTTAAGTATAGTCCTATTTTTGGATAAACTATGGACATAGTTCCTAGTTGGAAGACAGAACAGTCTGTCAACCAAGGTTGCTCTTCTGAGCCGTTCCTCGATTTTCTCAAAATTATTTGAAGTAGATGATGAGCAGTGTCAATTCTCCCAAGGTTTTCATAATGAGTACAAATACAGGTGTTAAAAGGGAAATTAATTTACACAGGGAGAGAATCCCTTGAGACATTAGATCTTAATTCTCTCTTGGACCCTAGTTAAGAAAGGCTCGATTAGCATGAAACAGTGAAAGCTGTAAGCTGCTACGAAGTTTCTCTCATCCTTAGGTTGTGTTCAGTACAGTCAGAGAACATGACAATGAAGTCTGAGCATGCTCACACTGTGAATCAACTCACATCGCAGAATGAGGTCCTTCGCCACAGCTCCCGGGACCAAATGCGACATTTGCAGGAGGAACACAGAAAGACCATAGAGACTTTACAGCAGCAGCTCTCCAAGGTGGAATCACAGCTTTTCCAGCTCAAGAGTGAACCTGCCACAAGAAGTATGTATGTACGCATGGAAGTATGTGTCGTTTATGTTTTTGTGTATTTATGACACAGGAGCTCTTCAAATTCCCTTTTTTAATAAAATCTCTTCACAAATTCTTAACAACATAGACATTTTTACTAGGTGGTGGCCAGTTTTGATTCTATAGTTAATGAAGTTTGGGCTTCTTTTTGGGAAGAAGCCTGAATCCTTCTTGATTTTACTTAACAAAAGTCTATAACCTCTTGGAATTCTGATTTGCATGTATTTATTACCCTTTCGGTAAAGGAGTATTAACTTTTATGGGACTTAGACACCGACTTCTGTCACTGTCATGATGTGTCCCAATTCATATTCTAATTGGAAGCAGCACTGAATCTGTAGAACGTATGACTAATGCAGCTACTTCCCTTTCAAATGCATAAGTGCATGCTTACTCACATCCAACATCTTCCGTTCTGCGTCCAGGAAAAGGTATCAGCCAACAGGAGCTGTATTTTAATAGTTAATAATAAATTGATGGGAGGTTCTTTACCCTGGAAATTGTCACTTGAACAATGACAGCTGCAGATCACTTGGCAGGGTCAGGAACCAGCTTCACTTTATACACCACGAGTCAACAAAGAAAATGACTAGCTGGTGAAACACAGATTGCACAAGAGATTGTAATCTAGGAATGAACAGTGGAATGTGAAAGAATCATTTGGCAAAAGAAGCAGCAGTCTAGGGAAACGTTTGCACACGAGGAGGAGAGGGTGATGGCTGGAAAAGGAGCCAGGGTAGCAACTCCATGGAATAGAAATGAAGTGGAATTTGAAGCTAAAAATCTGTATTTGAATTTTCTGGTTCTGACCCATGAAACTTTGGGCAAGGTCATTTAATTTCTCTGAACTTTAGCTTTCTTGGGAATAGGTAAAGTATTATTTGTGTCTTATAAGTCTTAAAGCCCTATGTAGCTATTCATTATTAGCAAGCAATATGATCATTTTCCAAGAAATATGATCATACTTACCCTGAATTCTGCATTCTTCATGTTTGCACATCATAGATGAACAGTGAGTCCACTGCAAGGACCCCTCCTAGAGAAAGACTGTAAGTGCAGGTGACCACCAAGAACTTCTAGTAAACAAGTTTCAGTAAGTGTGTGGTGATCTGAGATAGCTAACCCTCAGATTAACTGGATTCTAGTTTTAAAGTTTCTAATATTTAACCCCAGTACGATTCTCTACACTAATAAAACTGAGTAATAGTGTATTATGGACTTTGTGTTACTTTGTGAATTCGTCTTGTGCACCTCTTACATGCTGTGGAGTCACTTTCAACTAATGACAGCCCGTGTGACGGTCTTACCTCGGCCGTGATTTTGCAGCGCAGATTGCTAAGTCTTTTCTTTCACAGAACAGCTGGAGGTTTGAATTGCCAATATTGGAGTTAGCAGCCAAACACTTAGCGGTTTCATCACAGCACTCCTCCTTATTGCGCTAGTAGTGACAGATGATCTATGTTAACATTACTTGTGTGATTAAAGGTTCAATAACTACGTTTTCAGACTTCTTTTTATGATATAAACTATGTGCTTTTTCAAGGAGGCCTGGTGTCACACTGGTTGTACATCAGGCTGCAGGGTTAGCAGTTAGAAACCACCAGGTACTCTTGGGGAGTAAGATAAAGCTTTCTTTTACTCCGGTGAAGAGTTAGTCTCAAAGCCAACAGGGGCAGTTCTACCCAGTCCCATCGCGGGGCTAGGAGTTGGAATTGACTCAATGGGGTGAGTTTGGTTTGGCCTTTTTATACTTTTTCAGTTACTCTGTTCCCTCCTTATCATTTAATACCCTAGGATGGCTTTAATTTTGTTGTGTCTCCCTGTTAAGATTAAATCCGCCAGTTTTAGCAAGCCCACCTCACATGGTTTCTTTTAAAAATAATTTTAACAGGCCCAGCCTCTTCACATCAACCTTTGAAGAACCTTCGAGAAAGGAGAAACACAGACCTCCCCCTTCTGGACATGCATGCCATAACCAGGGAGGAAGGAGAAGGAATGGAGACAACGGACATCGAGTCTGTGTCTTCCAGCAGCACCCACACACAGTCTTTAGAGCAGTTGCTTAATTCTCCAGAGACAAAACTCGGTATGTTCCTCTTTGTCTTTTTTAAAACATTTTCCTATGTAATTTTGCTGTGTTGCTTAATAAATGTTAACCCCAAATTATAAATGCTTTCTGGGTTCACCCCAACTAAGTTTCTTTCAGTGTTCCTGCCCTGTTAAGACATACACATTAAAGTGTTCTTTGTTTTTGTTTTGTTTTAAAGCGAAACATTTTTCAAAGGAAGATCCTAGTTTTTTGCTCTAGTCTCCAGCAAAATATCGGCAGTTGGAGCTCTAGATTACTGGGTGCTGTCGATACTAACTTCTAGCTTGTGAACAGAGTGAAGCTGCCGGCCCCTAGGGTGTCCTTTATGTAACTGCTATGGAAGCAGATTTCCAGCTTTGCTCCATGCAAGGACTGGCAGGGGTTGGACCATCAATTAGCAGCAGGGCACTTAAATGTTGTCCCACCAGGATTCCTGGGAACATTCTGTAGTAACAGAAATTAATAATAAGAAGAAGTGTAATAACAAAGTGTTATAAACTCTTCTTTCACCCTTCCAACAAACTGACAACTTCAGTTTATTCCTTTACCTTACTAAATATTTTGAATTTTCATCTCTAATGATTATCAATGATCGCAGTTCAAGAAGCATCTATTTGTCATCTTTCTGTTTCCTCTCTAACTCTGAAAATGAATTACTTGGAAAAAAATATACTACAGAGCCTCCTTTATGGCATGCGGAATTTACCAAAGAAGAATTGGTTCATAAACTCACCTCCACCACAAAAAGTGCTGATCATCTAAACGGTCTGCTTCGAGAGACAGAAGCTACCAATGCAATTCTAATGGAGCAAATTAAGGTAAATTCAAAATTCCTAACCACCCAGAAAATGCGATGCACTGATTTGATTCTGGTTATTTTATTTGTTTACCCATCCTCTCCCCGCTTCCAACACCTGGTTTAAAAATTCACATTTCAGGTGCTTCCCTAACATCCTGATTCTTTCTAATATTAGACTACTAGTGGAAGAAGATTGTTTTTCTTTCTAATGCATAGCTAATATTTTAACTTTTTCTAAGACTCTCTGTCATAAATGAGATGATTATACTTAGATCACGCTAGAAATAGGTGTGAGTCCTTACAAAGTCTACATGATGGCACAGTGGCCAAGTGCTGCTGGCCCAAAGGTCAGTTTGGGCCCACTAGCACCTCCACGGGAGCAGAAAGGCAGTCTGCCTGTGGACATACAGCCGTGGACACCCTTTGGGGCAGTTCTGCCCTGGTGGAAATGAATCAGAATCAGTTCAACTGCAGCGGCTTATAGATCTGAAATTAGAAAGTCACTTAACACATTCAGCTGTTGTTTATGGCAGTAACTGCTCATCTACTGACTGTCAGTAGAGATGACAAAGGGACACACACGGTTTTCTGTATTTCAAGCAAATGCCAGAACCCCCCAAGGGGAGAACATAGAAAGCTGCACAAAGAAGGTCAGTTGAGCATTGAAGGATTGCTCGAGACGATTTCCAACCCCGGCTCTGTCCAAGCCGCATCTCAGCGTACAGCCCCACTCCAGAGCACGCTCACGCGCCGCGCCTGCCGCATTTCATGTGCGTCTTATTGTCCTGTCTAAGAGAGAAATGGAGGCTGATAAACGGTGAGACGAAATTCAGACCATGCTGCTCCAGATAGATTCTCCCTCCCTCTGGATCCGCTAATGGTTTTGTTTTTAATGCTAAAGCGCTTTAAAGCAAACTAAAAGATGCTGTGACACCCCAGGAGTAAGCACATTACTATTCATCTTGCAGAATAACCTTTTCATACAGTCAAAAATACCATCATGCCTGACTAGCCCATTGACTCCCGGTGACTATCTTAATGTTACATATGCATTCACTCTCCTGCTGTCTTAGACCTAATTGTCACTTTTTTAAATTACTAGATTTGTTTGTTTGAGGGTTGTTGTTGTTTTTTTTTTTCCCCACATCACTGTCCTGGTGGGAGTAGGAAGCCCAGCCTTGCTCCTTGGAGTTGAACCGCCAACCCTGTGAGCCACAGTCCCGCACACAACCACTACGCCACCGGGGCTCAGCCCGCTACCACAGTTTTTATAAGTCAGCGTTAGGCAACTTTCCTTGACCTAACCTAAGTTGATGAAATATAAAATATGTAATGGTCTATGAAAACCAAACTCACGTGCTCACTTCGGAAGCACATATACTAAAAACCAAACTCACTGCCAAAAAGTCAACTCTTACTCAAAGTGACCAGGTATCAGGACAGAACTGCCCTTGTGCATTTTTGAAACTACCAGAGTAGGAAACCCCAACTTCCTCTCACAGTGTGTTGAGTGGTTTTGAACTGCTGACTTTATGAATCGCACCACATGTAACCATTATGTCACCAGGGCTCAGAGAACAGTCCACAGAAGCAAAACAACATGAAATCTTCACTTTAGTATCTTCCTTTTGGGACATTGACCCATTTTGGGAAGGGGTTGTCTATTCTGTTGTCTTATATTTCTGCCCAGATTCTGATTTTTATTTATGTTAATGTGCTACTGTTCATTTTATAAATATGACTGGGCAACATCTTAATTTCTGATGGTTTCAGAACAGACAGGGGAATGGAGTTCGTGGAGGATACAGATGTTGACGTTAGCCTTTTTTCAAATTGTCACTTGCATGACTCAGTGTGTCTGAGCCCAGTGTCCTGAGTCTGAGTCCCCCGACACCATTCCATGACTCTTAGTGTTCCTTAGGTACACTTTTCATTGGTCTTCTTGTTTTCAACCCCAGCTCCTGTGGTATCATTTGCTTTCATGCAAGTGCTCTGTTTCTGAGAAATGTACCCTCCCTTCTTTTCTGTAGTACCTGGAAAGCTGCTGGATGGAATCTGCTTCCAGAACTTCACTTGCTGGGAATTTCTTGATGCCTCTTACGCACTCTTTGCCTTTTCATATCTTTTTGGTAGGATTTTAGTCAGTTTTGTTCAACAGAGTTCCAGTAACCTATTTTCAACTCATTTTTCTCACACCAGCTTCTCAAAAGTGAAATAAGAAGATTGGAAAGGAATCAAGAACGAGAAAAGTCTGTCGCTAACCTGGAATACTTGAAGAATGTCTTGCTGCAGTTCATCTTTCTTAAACCTGGTAGTGAGAGAGAAAGACTTCTTCCTGTTATTGATACAATGTTGCAGCTCAGTCCAGAAGAAAAAGGGAAACTGGTTGTAATTGCTCAAGGTGAGTTTTTTTTTAATGTTGTACTTATAATTGAGACTTTGTCTCTCCATATGTTTATAGTCTTTTTCACAATCCCAGAACTTTTTTTTTTTTTTTGGCATCACTGCCCTCAGGCGGTGGGAGTAGGAGGCCCAGCCTTTGCTCCATAGAGCTGGAATCGAACCTCCATCCCAGTGGGCCGCAGTCCCGCGCACAACCACTACGCCACCGGGGCTCAGCTCTCCTAGAACTTTTTAAACTATAGCATTGCTCTTTTGTTGGCATGTTCCTGTCCTATTTCACCTCTAGCATCCCACTCCCAAATAGGGTGGTCTGGGAGCAACAGAGTTAGGACGTCGACATTGGTCTCTATCTAAACCAAACTCTCTGCTGTCCAGTGAAGCTACACAGGGTGCCTGAGGCTGGAAATCTTCACAGGAGCACACAGCTTCATCTTCCTCCCGGCAGGGCCATGTCTAGCCGTCCTTTTCCCCCCATGTAAATTCAGTGCTATTTGAAGTTTATAGAAGCAGTGCTGCAACAGGTTGCTTAAGGGGTTGGGAAATGGGCTATGTCAAGTAGATTTTTTAAATATTAAGAGACATAATGGTTCCTTGTACGTCCTTCTATTGAGTCCCACTGAATTGTTAAAGAAACCAATTGTTTGCCCTGTAGAAATTTTCTACAATCTGGTTTACCTGATTGTCTCAATCACTTGGTACCTTTAACTATAAATCCTAACTAAACTGATGATCTAGTAAGTGATCCTCAAAATTGAGCCGGTGTCAAGATCACCTGGCAAACCTGTTAAACCAGATTGCTGATCCTGCCCTCATTACTGAGTCAGTCCTTTGTGGATGGAACCCAGGAATTTGCATTTTTACCTAGATTGCAGGTAATGCGGACTTTGCTTTGAGATTTCCTGATTTGGTGGTTATTTAAGGTTCTTAGTTTGTTTTTACAAGAATGCTTCATAAACAGTGCTTTAGAAAAAGTCTGGAGTCGGGGTTTCTTTAAATATGTTTTCTTAGAGTACATCTTTCAAATGATCAGAGAGGAGTCCACTTAACATTGATAGTAAGTTTAATACTGCTAAGCATAGGATACATTATCGTAGCCACATGGCAGTTTTTATCAGAAGGTCCAAAATAAGAATACATCATGTACATTTTTAATCATGTATTTATTCTAAATTATTGAATTTGCTTTTATGTACTATATTCTAGATCTGGAATAGCTAAACATATCTTGCTATAAAATGGATCAGAACTTCAGAAAGAGTATGTGTGTGTTTAAAGTAGAGCATAGTTGCTAGTAAACTAGCACTGTGAACTCAGAAATGACTTTGCCAGTAGGTCTTGTTTGAAAAGATCAACTTGTTTATAATGTAATGTAGCTAATGCCCAACTGACTCCGGTAAGTCCAACGTCACTGACTAAATATCTTAAAGGAACGAGCTTGGGAGCCCTAACAACAATTGTTTAAAATAATTCTACAAAAGATGTACCCAAAGATTCATTGTGGTGATGCTGGTGTATGTCGAGTCAGTGCTCACAGCGACCCAGTGTGACAGAACAGAACCGCCACGTCCGGTGTTGTCAGCCACACTTTACAGGAGCAGCTCCTTCCTCCCAGGGATCCATCTGCTCCTGAGCCTCTGAGTTAGCAACCAGGCACTTAACCTTTTCCCACCAGGGCCCCTTTGGAGCGCCTTAGAAACCCAGAATTCTGCAGTATGCTTTCTATAAGCCTATGACTACAAGAAACACCCACTTATAAAATTTTAATTATGTTGCTTGTTATCTGAGCATACAAAAGAAGATATAAAAAAAAAAAAAAGCCGTAGTGGGTCAATGGTTCAGAGCAGATTGTAAAATGGCTTATTAACTGGGTTTTTTTTCCCTTTTTTAAAAATTCAAATTCTGGCTGAGACCCGGTGGCGTAGTGGTTGTGCGCGGGACTGCAGCCCACTGGGATGGAGGTTCAAATCCAGCAGCAAGGCTGGACCTCCTACTCCCACCACCAGAGGGCAGTGATGCCCCAAAAACAGAAACAAACAACCAAAAATTCAAATTCTTGTCCCAATGGTTTTGTTGGCAAGAAATTAATATATCATGTAATTCAATAGTTCGGTCATTCAATCATATCATAAAAAATTGTACATTCATCTCCACCTAAATTTTAGAGCACTCCCCAATCCCACACATTGCCATGGTTAAATTGCCTTTAAGATGATTTATGTATCTGTTCTAGTGCTCCTGACCTGGCATCATTACTTAGTTACTCCCTAAGTCCCCTTGCCCTTTCTGTCTCCCCCCAACACTCACGCCCACCCACACCTGTATTCACTTTTATCCATATTGTCATTATACATCCACTCCTCTGTGCTTCACAGCTGGGAAATCCGAAGGAAAACAATTTTTTAAAAATCACGCTAAGGTGATAGGATAAAAACAATAGTATACAAAATTGCTAAATTATTAATAATGCATAAGAAGGAAAAGAACCCCACCAATAATCAAGAAATCAGGGAAGATGTACTTGCACCAGAACAAACTCAGGTTGAGTCCATAAGGTGGTCAACTGGCCAGGTGTCAGGATCAGTCCAGCGTCGTCAAGACTCCGGTGGTCTGGCTCGGCCTGATAGTGGGGCTGATGGAGAGGCTCGCCTGTGCATAGAGCAGATCTGCCAGCGGCACAGTCTGACCAGATTCTCTCAAGATGGGGCTTGGCCTTCCACTGTCCGCACAGCACTCCACCAATTGGTTGTTCATCATTGTTCTGATGCTTTTCTCCTCAACAAATTGAAGTTTTATATTAATAGAATTCTTAAAGTGGAAAAATTGAGGGGAATTATCTAAAATTCATGAGAAACAAAAAGGCAGGGGTCAGGGGACAAGATTGAAGGAAGACACCTGACCTGTATTTAATAATTAAAGTTGTAGGAGGAAAAGAAAACTATTGAGACAGACATTATTCGAATAAAGTGATTAAAGCAATTCTCTGAATTGTTAAATTATTTGTCTGCAGATCCAAAACGCCAATAAAATTTCAGGCAAGTTATAGGATTGGCAAATGTTGTGTATTTTTACAGTAACTTTTAAAACTCAAGCAGAATAATTAAAAGGTCCTGTCTCACTGCATTAAGATCAAACCATAAAGAAGAAGAAAAAAAACTAAAATCTTAAAAGCTGTCAGTGAATAAAAGGCATTTCCTCATTCCTTTTAAGAATTAATAGAGGCTGAGCCCCTGTGGCGTAGTGGTTGAGTGCAGGACTGTGACCCACTGGCTGGCAGTTTGAATCCAGCAGCTGCTCTCCAGGAGCAAGGCTGGGTAGCTCCCACGACCACCAGAGAGCAGTGCTGCCACAAAAAAAAAAAGATTTAAAATGGACTTTTTATAGGAGTAATAGATATTCTCTTCATTGTGGTAAAAGAAATAACTACCAACTCTATGACAATATCTTTCATGATATTTTCTTTAAAACTTTAAAGTCCCTTTATTGGGAATGTTAAGTCATTTACTTTAAACCTACAGTAAATTTACCAAGTGCAGATGCAGGCAGGAATACTATTCAAAGGAAGCTAGCTTGTCACCTTCTACAGAAGAGTGAGCCCTGGGCCTCCCTAGTCATTTTCAGGGGCATTTCAGTACCAAGACTGACAGCAACAACAAATATTGCACATATGTGGGGGACAGGAAGAGGAGGTCACAAAGCCACTCTTCCTGACACTAAAGAAAATGTGGGAACATTAGAATTAAAAAAAACACCAGTATCTCTTGACTACTTCATCTCCTTGGAAGCATTGGTTCACCATCTATGATTTGTGTAAAGGTTGTATAACAGCATTTTTCAAGTACATCTTTAATCACTACGTAAAACAAAAAGATTTTTATTGTAGCATTAGTCTCAAAACACTTAGCCAAGCTAATACAGATAATACATATAGATTGCTTCTCTGCCTGTCATGAAAATGTTCACTGAAACCTAGGCTCTGGCATAGTGCAGTTCAAAGATTGTACCTTTCTTTCTACTCAAGAAACAACTAGTGGTGAATCCGCACCGCTTCTCCAAGTAAGTTAGAGCCCCATGGTACTTCTCTAGGCAGAATTGAAATCTCAACTTTGTTGCTCATGCAAGAGCTAATATTTCCTTCTGTGCTGCTTTACCTCTCCAATTAGGCAAAAGTTTACAGAAGTGACTATGGTGACCAATTAGAAAAACACTCGGGCCAAGGCCTAGTCATATTTAGAAGCAAACAAAGAGAACAGTAACAGTATGAGGCTCGAAAGAGGCTGCCATAAGGGTTTTCTCTATTTTTATCTGCAGACTAGCAGGAAGAGAAGGGCCATCCACATACCACTCTAAGTGCCTGATTTAATTTGCTGAGGGTAGAGAATCTTATCGAAAGAGAGCAGTCACTTAGGGCAGGAGCAAATGCAGACTATCTGTCCACAAAGGGAGAATAGTTGTCAATAGCATCCTGCCACACTTGAAAATGCAGCTGAATTCTTACTGTGTCATAGCCTCACATTTCATGTGAAGATGTTAATAATCTGCACTTCCGTGCAGGAATGATAACAACCCTCAGACTTGTGTTTTTTGATGGGGGGAGGGGGGGGGCATCACTGCTCTCCGGTGGTGGGAGTAGGAGGCCCAGCCCCACTGCTGGAATTGAACCTCCGTCCCAGTCGGCCGCAGTCCCGCGCACAACCACTACGCCACCGGGGCTCAGCCCAAGACTTGTATTCTTGAGAACAAAACCACCTCCTATTAGTGGGGGAAGGCCCAGTCAGTGACCAGGTGTACACTCATCCTCCCTAAGGAGCCTCTCTTCCTCCAGCTCTGTGCAAACTGGAAGACTTCATTTAACAGCAACCCCTCCCATTATGCCTATCTCCTGGCATTCATACTTTTGTGTTGTCTGCTCTCTCCCCTTGAATGTAGACCACCATGATTTGCTTCTAGCCAGTGGAATATAGCAAAGGTGATGATTGGGATGTCACTTCCATGATTAGATTAGAAAGCATTATGACATGTTGGTTTTTTTTTTTTTTAACTATTAAGAATTAGGTAAAAGTTTACAGAGCAAATTGTGGTTTTTGCATTCAACAATTCATACACATTTTGCTTCAGCTCATCCTTCACAATCCCCTCAAAGTATCCTCATTTACCCCACTAACTCCTTGTATGCCTGGTTTCCATTTCTCCTGCTTTCTTAACCCTCTGTTCTCTGTCCTTGGTAAATGCTGCCTTTTTTACCTTACAATGATTAATTATCCTTATTACACAGAAGTGAGTTCATTTCCGGACCTGAATTGGGACTGAAGGCCACAGTCTTGGAGACACCCCACCCACCACACACACACTCTCTAGCGTATGACTCAATCTTGCTTGCAGACTAAAGAGCACCCTCTCAGCTGGCACCCTTTGACGAAGCAAGCTGCCGTGTGGCAAGGAACGGAGGTCAGCCCCAGTCAGTGTCCAGCTACTGAGCCAGAATCTCATTAATTTAAAACATTCAAAATGGAGAATCTCTTTCTGTAGCTTACAAGCCATTTTCATATCTTTTCCTAGTACTATCGGGTTTGATTAGTGTATTAGCCATGTATTGCTGCATAACAAATTGCTATAAATTTAGCAGCTTAAAATAATCCTCATTTCTGATTTCACTAATTCTGAAATGCCTTAGGAAGTTTTTTCTCTCATGGTCTTTCACAAGGCTGTAATTAAGGTGGTGACCAGGACTGGGTTTTGGTTTCTTAATTTTAATAGTTTTGTTGATAGTTCACATATCATGCAATTCAATGGCTTATCCCTACTTTAAAAGAGCTGGGCAGTTATAACCTCAATCCATCTTAGAATATTTTCTTTCTTGTATTCATACCTAGCTCCCCATTTCCCCCTAACTTCCTGCTTTCACACCAAGAAACTCAATCCAGTCATTGTCTCTGGAGTTCAAGCTAAGGGCTTTTGTAAAGGCTTCAATTGAGAGAGATTGATGCCCACGCTCATGGTAGTTGGCAGAATTCGGTTTCTTGAGCCTTGACCTCCACATTTGCTGTGCTGACCTATCGCAGTTGCTAGCTTGATTCATATATATATATATATATATATATATATATATATATATATGACAATGTGCATGGGGGTCTGTTAATGCACATACCCGCTTAATGATGGCTACCTTCATTAAACTTACCAGTACCTCATGGAACATGTTCCTTCTTTGTTGTTGTTGCTTAATGGGTGTAGAAATTCAGAATGAAAAAAATAATGATACCCTTCCTGAAACTGTTTGAAAGTTCGAGAATTTCACATTGTAAACTTCTATACAGATATATTTCTGTGAATCATTTTTTTTAAAAGAAGAAGGAAAAAGCCCATTAAAGTACTTATAAAATACAAAACAATATAACCACTTTGGAAGAACTCGGCAATTTCTTTTAAAGCTACCACATATACTCCTCATAAACAATCCCACTCCTGATGATGTACCCAGCAGAGATTAAAACCTGTGTTCACATGAAAGCCTGTGCTTTGTTGTAGTTATTGTTGTTGTTAGGTGCCAGCTAGTTGGTTCTGACTCACAGTGGCCATTTGCACAACAGGGAGAGACGAACCCCCAGTCCTGCGCCAGCCCCTCCATGGTTCTCATGCTTGAGCCCCTTGTTGGAGCCACCGTGTCCATCCAACTTGTTGAAGTTCTTCCTCTTTTTTTGCATGTAACTATACCAAGCAAATATATCTACATGCCTTGTGGATATACCAAAAACCACAAAATGATACTCTTAAAATGAATTATATCACAAAAAAATAGTCTAAAACCTGTGAATATTGAACCTGTAAAGGTAGCAAGTGAAATAAGGAGGGTTCCCAGTGAGTAGAGTGGGGTAAAGGGAGCAAGCAGTTCGAGAAAGAAGCAAACGTCTTGAAACTGATTGTGCAATTACTGCTTTATGTGAGTTAACTCTAAAACTATATATAGTTTATAAAGCTATAAAATAACTATTAGCTCCCTATAGAATGATTTTGACCACTGGGATGGAGGTTCAATTCCAGCTCCACAGGAGCAAAGGTTGGGCCTCCTACTCCCACCACCAGAGGGCAGTGATGCCAAAAAAAATAATAAAAATAAAATGATTTTGAAAAGTATGTAAATACCTTAGCTTTTAAAAAGTGAACATAGGCTGAGCCCCAGTGGCGTAGTGGTTGTGCGCAGGGCTGCGGCCCACTGGGATGGAGGTTCAATTCCGGCTTCTAGGACCAAAGGCGGGGCCTCCTACTCCCACCACCTGAGGCCAGTGATGCCTAAAAAAAAAGAACATAAAAACTGTGGACCATTTTTCTAGCGGCTTTATTTTAAACTGTTCATACCAGAAGCAACCAAATATCCTTCCGGTTGTGGATGAATCATCTGTCACGCGTCATAGAGTAGAGCACTCATTAGCAATGCAAAGGGATAACTGCGGGTGCACGTGTAACACCATGTGGCCCTTGCGGGTCGTATGCTGAGCACATAGAATCCTACTCACATGTCTCCGTACTATTGATGGTGTTTACATGACATTTGGGGAAAGGCAAAATGACAGACCAGAAAATGAAGCCATGATTGGCAAGGAGTCATACATGTTAGTTAACAAACTAGCATGAATTTCGTTTGAGGTGGTGGAAATGTCCTCTTTCTTGGTTGGAGGTGTGGTACACAACTATGCATTTGTCAAAATTCATAAAATTACATACCAAATGTGATTTTTTAAATTTTATTGGGGACTTCTATATCTCTCATCACCATACATGCATCCACTGTGTCAAGCACATTTGTACATTGGTTGCCATGATCATTCTCAAAACATTTTCTTTTGACTTGAGCCCTTTAGGTTAGCTTCTTATTTTTTTCCCTCTCCCCAACCCCTTTCCTCATGAATCCTTGATAATTTATAAATTATTATTTTGTCATATCTTACATTGTCCGGTGTCTCCCTTAAACCACTTTTCTGTTGTGCATCTCCCAGAGAGGAGATTATATGTAGATCTTTGTAATCAGTTCCCCCTTTCTACCTCAGCATCCCTCCACCCTCCCAGTATCACCACTCTCACTGCTGCTCCTGAGGGGCTCATCTGTCCTGGATTCCCTGTTTCCAGTTCCTCTCTGTACCAGTGTACATCCTCTGGTCTAGCCGGATTTGTAAGGTAGAATTGGGATCATGACAGTAGGAGGGAGGAAGCATTGAAGAACAAGAGTAAAGTTGTGTGTTTCATGGTTGCTATCTTGTACCCTGACTGGCTTGTCTCCTCCCTGAGACCATTCTATAAGGGGATGTCCAGTTGCCAACAGATGAACATTGGGTCCCCACTCCCACTCATTCACATTGCAATGATTTTTTTTATTCTTTGATGCCTGATACCTGTTCCCATCAACACCTCGTGATCTCACAGGCTGATGTGCTTCTTCCATGTGGGCTTTGTTGCTTCTGAGCTAGATGGCTGCTTGTTTATTGTCAAGCCTTTAAGACCGCAGATGCTCTATCTTTTGATAGCTGGGCACCATCAGCTTTCTTCACACGTTGGTGTATACACTCACTTTGTCTTCAGTGTTTGTGTTGGGAAGGTGAGCATCATGGAATGCCAGTTTAATAGAACAAAGTGTTTTTGCATTGAGGGAGTGCTTGGGTGCAGGTCCAAAGTCCATCTGCTACCTTAATACTAAACCTATAAATATATGCACATAGATTTATATTCACAACATCATATATAAATATATTTATGTGTATATGCCTGTATTTAGACCTCTATAAATGTCCTCTGCCTTGTAGTTCTTTACTTTGTTTTCTTTTACTTTCCTCTTGTCCCACACTCATACTCAGCCTTCATTCAGGTTTCAGTAATTCCTCTTGGTTACATTGCCCTTGGTCAAGCCCTACCAGGCCTCTTAGATCCTCCTGATCACCGATTTGGGATCACTTGTTCCCTTGTCTGGGTTTATTAACACCACTTTTCCCTACCTCCCCCTTTCCCATGTCCCCACAGAACTGTTTATCTGTTGTTTTTCTCCTCTAGATTGTTTATCTGCCTATGTTGTATAGAATGACTTGCAGAGATAATAATATGCACAGAAACAAGACAGGGCAAAACAAAGCAACAAAAGAAAACAACAACAAAAAATGACCAAAAAAAATCCTATAAGTAGTTCAAGGTCTGTGTGTTGACTTTTAGGAGTGTGAAACGTGATTTTTTTTTTTTTAAGGCATCACTGCCCTCTGGTAGGAGTGGGAGGCCCAGCCTTGCTGCTGCTGGATATGAACCACCAAGCCAGTCGGCTGCAGTCCCACACTCAACCACTACGCTACCGGGGCTCAGCCCATGAAACGTGATTTTTATAAAAGCTTTATTGTGAATTGGGTGAAGATTTGCTAGAGCAGATCTTTTTTTTTATTCTCTTTTATTTTTTATAAATCATTTTATAGAGGGCTCTTACAGTTCTCTTAACACTCAATACATCTATTATATCAAGCACATTTGTGCATATGTTAACATCATCCTTTTCAAAACATTTTCTTTCTACTTGAGCCCTTGGTGTCAGCTCTTCTTCCCCCTCCTCCTCCCCTAAATTACCAGTTTTACATTCAAGAGTTCATACACATATGTGTTCTCTCATGGACTGCAATGTCTTTAATATGCAGTCATTCCTCCTCCTCTACTAACTCCCTGTACTTGGTCCTTGGGATATATGCTGCCCATTAGACCTTAAAGGAAGTCAGCGTTATCATCAGTAAAGTAAACTTGATTTTTAAATGAGTTTAAAAAGGTAGTTTGCAAGGCTGGGTAGCTCCCATGACCATCAGAGGGCAGTGATGGCAAAAAAAAAAAAAGTCTTTTGGAAAAAAAAAAGGTCATCTTTGATTTATTTTTTAGCTTTGTCATGAGTCTAAGGTTTTCATATACTGAACTAAGTTATACAAAGGGCTCTCCTTTAAATGAATGCTCAAAAAACCACAAACCTTCTCATGAAACTTAGTTGTACTAGGAACTTTATTTTGGAATTGTCTAATAAAAGATAGAACTATTCGAAAGCAGACTAGGTTTATAGCCTCTATGTTAGAACAGTGCTTCTGTTCCGTATGGTCTGTACTGTTAAGGAAGACCCAGAGCCCTGGGGTGGCTGGGATGCTGAGAGCGCAGAGTGGGGAGTGAGGAGGCGTGCAGTTGGAGGCACAGGGAGGAAATGGCCATGGTGAGGGGTTGTCTCATCGAGAAGATTCAAATGGACAAATGGAAACAATTTGTATAAATTCTTGAATGCAGAACTTCTGCTATGCTGTATGGAGTATGACCTAAATCACAATAAACATCTTGTGTTTGTTTTTAGAGTTTTACAACCTCAGATACCCTCTGTAGTGTCACCATGGCTCTGGATTGACTTACTGGAAGTGGGTTCTGGGTTGTTGGGGATTTGGGTTTTGTTTTGTTTTGTTTTATTTTGGCTTTGGTTCTGTTAGCATTGTTTATTTGTAAAGAAACGTTTTTCAGTTAGAAAGTTGGAACTGATTTAAAAATTAGAATTATAGCTATTTTTTCATCCATCTGAAGCTTCACTTTTAGATTATGTCACATTGCATATCATTTCATTGTTTCATTTTTAAAGTCAAATAGTATAAAATGATAGTATATTATCAGTTTTAAAGGAAGAGAAAGAAATTTCATACTTTACTGGTTCTGGAATGTAAATTTTTGTTCCACTGAGAAGTGTTAATACCTTTTTCTTCCCTTTTTCCTTTCCAAAGGCGAGGAGGAAAATGCTTCCCGTTCCTCAGGATGGGCATCGTATCTGCACAGTTGGTCTGGCCTTCGGTAGATTGGTGGAAAGGAAACCTTTCACTTGTTAACCAAATAGACTCCATTTGGCAACAAAAGGATTCAAGTATATTGTTGTCATCCTTTTGTCAAAGAGTATGTGCATATATTTCCATCTCCATATATTTGTGTGTATATATATGACAGATATATTGAAAGGTCTCGGTTTGCAGAACAGTTGGGAGTGTTGGTAACAGTCGTCTGTCCTTTGGTTGAGTGCCACAGAGACCACCATTTGTCAGCCTCCCTGCACATTGCTAGAACTAAAACATGACGAAGAGTTCACTCCCCCTTCTCTGAAACCTCAGATCAGAACCTGCCTCTTTCATGGAGCAATATGAATTTTAAAGTTGAACTAAATTTCAATAACGTAACTAGAACTTAGTCAAATAACATGACAAGACTTTCTATTACATAACCAGATTGCTATCAGTTATAAATTGCTAGATATGTTAGGATATGAAGGATAGTGGTTTATTGATAAGTTGATCATTCTGAGTATTAAGTAAGAAACTATAAACACACTGCAGTTGATAATGGTCTAAATTAAAATAGAATCTTATTTAGTTGTTAGCTTTAAAATGGAGTTTTTAAAAAATGCCAACTGTTCCTTTTTTTTTTCTCTTCCAAACTCAAAGCTGATTATGTTTTCAGAAGCCCTTGTACTGGCTAGCACAGCAACTAGAGAGGCGAAGCCATTGGGTTGTCTCGGGGTAATTT
>PVJH01013887.1:0-7500 GCA_004026705.1 Nesogale talazaci
GGGGTTTCAGAGTTGAAAGCCTCACCTTTTCCCCACAAAGAGGCTGGTGGTTTCAAACTGCTGAGCTTTTGAGCTTTTTCAGGATTCTATGAATGAAAGAAAGTATCAGTACCTCATGAATGAGTGAATGCTTTTTCTCGGTAAAGCATCCCCACATGTCTTGGTGCATGCCTCCTGTTTTCTGAATGCACTTCTATGTCAGCCTGCCGCTAAGGTTTGGGTTTGTGAAAGTCAGGCTAGAAGACAAAGCTCCAACACATATGGAATCATGACAGTGATTTCCTTTCAGAACTCATCATCATAATCTTAAAAAGATCCCATGATCAATTTCACATATATGTATGTGTATATATATATATATATATGTATATATATATATATATATATTCTCACCAGAAAATAAAAATGGTTTCTGTGATTGCTTTACCTTTGGGGCAGAGTGGGCAATTCTCAACCTCTTCCTTTGAAAAGCATGCTGCATGGCATCTTCCACACCGAGGACTAGGATGTCTCCATTTGTGGAAGAGGCCCAAACCAGTCACATCTGCCCTGGTATACAGGCTTTAGGACTGAAGTTAAACATATGTCAAAGGTGCAGATCTGTCTTTGGAACCATTGAGAAGAATCCTCTTTCTAACCTGGTTTTATCAGCACTGAAGAAGAGCCCATTTTTTATCCTGAACTCTCACCTGATTATACCTCACTGTTGACTTCCGTACCAGCCCACAGCAATATGCGTTGGCTCTGGCAAGTTTGGGGCGCATGCCATCATCAATGAAGTCCTTTGTTTGATGGAGGGGCACCTGCACAGCAGGCTGGAACAATGAGGCCGTACCAAGAACCCCTCCTTTGTCCTGAGGGCAACCACTGTGAAAGAAAACTTGTTGAGGCCTGGAAGCCCACTTTCATCATAATTAGATCGCTTGGCCAACAGTTAACCACCAACGTCTCCCAGTGAGCAAATGAAGTTCCTTCCAGATCTCAGAGACCTGCAAAGGCAGGGGGCCAGCAGAGTTGGAGTTGGTGGTGGGCTGTTTTTTCCTCTGAAAGGTGAGGTCTCCACTGCATTGCCCTGCTCAGTAGTCACTCTGCCCTGTGACTTCTGGCTGCTTTAGTTTCCACAAAGACACCGGCATTTGTAGGCCATCCTCAGGTCTGTGAGTGAGGTTAGATCACTTCCTTGGGCCAATACTTAGCAAGAGCCATGGCCAGAACCCACCTTGTAGATGTCTTCTCGGACGAAGTGTTAGGATCTTGAGAACACTAAAAAACAGGTCCATATTCACATGCCGATCTCTTTTCCTTACCTTTATCTTTTGGTTTCTGGGGTTTACATGAAAGGGCAAAACACAGGGGTTCTGACCTTGGTATTTGTAGTCAGGCACACCTGGTTCTAATCACAGTCTCTTACATCAAAAGAGGGTGCTTTTGAAGGGACTTGCTTAATCCTTGAACATCTTGCTGCTCAGCTATAAAATGGAGATGGTGGTCACCTCTAAATAGTTTTGAGAATGACATGAAATCATGTGTGTACGATATTTAGCATGAGCCCTGGCAGAGTAGCAGTAAAGTCTTACCAAATAGTAGCACTCACTATTTTCGGGATCCATGGTGGCACTCTGAGAGGTGCTGAATGGCTCACCCATAGTTGGTGGTTCAAAGCACCAGCCATTCTGTGGGAGGAAGATGAGGCTGTCATTCACCATCTCAACTCTGTTGAAAGGTAACTGTTTTCATACCAATTTTTATAAGTAGGAAGAAAGATTTTAAGTAATTTGACTGGGGTCAGAGAATCCTTAAAAGGGAGAGCTGAGATTTCAACTTAGTTCTATCTGATTCCAATGCCTGTGATACTAATCAGATTACCTGCCATATTCTAAGATAAGGTTGAAGGTTCAAACCTACTAGCCACTCCTATAGGAGCCAGAGGAGGCTCTGCTTATATAAAGAATTACAGTTCTGAAAACCTTAAAAAGGTTTATTTTGAATCAGAAAGTTCTGAAATCCTTATAGAGGTTTATTCTGAATCAGGATGGATTCAGTGAAATGGGTTTGGTTTGTAACAGTATTCAAATAAAATTCAATGGGGAGTGAATAGATTATGGAGATAGAATAGCTGGTGACCTATTCCAGTGTAACCAAATTTAGCGGGATTTAAATCAAAACTGAACATCTAAGGGTTACACCACACAGAAATTTTAGCAAGCAGGAGTAGGTAACTGTGGTGGTGTCATTTCTAGTTCAGATTTGGGTCAAAGAGAATATTGAAAACCCTGAGTTCTATAATGTTATAAAAAGAAAACCAAATTGTTTGATCACACCAAATGTTAAGTGTGTTAAGAAGTAACTGTTGAGAGGCCCCAAGTGCCACAACACAGCTGCCCCATTCACTATCTGGTCTGTCATCTTTTCAAGAGCAGCCGGCCACGTCACCTCCCTCCTCCCGTCACCTTTCAGCCTTTGAACAAAGCGATCAACCATCACACCTCAAGTTGGATGTTGTTTAAATCTGTTATTTCTATTTGTTAGCTGTACAGCTTTGGCCGAGTCATCTGGCCTCTTCAAATCTCAGATCCTTAATCTGTAAAACAGGGATATTATGAGAACAGTACTCCCCTTTCACCAGTCTTAGGAGATAGAAATATTATAGTATGATATTTAGACCTGGGCCATGACTCCGAGTCATTCCTCCAAGGTGAGCCAGGTTCACTGTAATGCTGCAACCAACCCAGCCTGTTTCAATCTTGAGTATTCTAGCCTTTCCTTCCCTATCTTCTCTTCTATCATGCACCTTTCTTACTGTTCTTGATACATATTGACTGCTTGGGGGTGACCAGATTTTGACATTGGTAAAGCAGGACACCAATGATGGGGGGTGGGGGCAGTGCTAGGGGAAGTGGGGGTAAAGGGAGTATATTCCCTTCCCGTTCTCCCACTGTTCCCTAGCTTGTTGTGCATTCTTTCCAAAAATCAGGACTTTTTTCAAAACGCCGCAGGACGCGGGGACAATTGTTTAAAATCAGATTGTCCCACCAAAAGCAGGACATCTGGTCACTTATGGGCCATTAATTTTCATTACAGCCTCTTCCCCCGCCCCTTACATTGGATGGTGAGAGCATAAGCCTTCTCATCAGTCAGTGGGGGTGGTGGGTGCTGCAGAAACGGGAAGGAGAAAGGGCCTGAGCTCGAGACCCACCCCTTCTTGACCATGTAGATTTCATCAGTACCAAGGAACTCTGATGCATTGCCATTATGCATTGGGCTGGATTGCACTAGGTCCTTGGGAGGAAGATGGTGGATTTCCCACTCCTGAAGAGAGTTACATTCTCGGAAACTCACAGGAGCAATTCCAGCTTGTCCGACTGGTTCACTGGCAGTCGGCCCTGACTCAGCATCAGTGAGCTCAGAGGAGATCAACACTATTCACAAGCAATGAGTACAGCCAGTAAGAACGTAAGATGGAGCAGAACCCAGTTTTGACTTCAAACACCCTGGCAGGTAGTCTTTGCAAACACCCGGGTGATCTCTCCGAGAACAAGATCTGGGAGGAGATCACCCAGCTTTCTCTGGATTGGACAACAAACCCTTATTTCCCAAACTGTGAAGCAAGTTTGGATTGTTTGCTACTTAAAGGATAAAGGATGTGCTGATGTGCAAAGTTCTGGCAAGGTGCAAAATGGAATAGTAGTTAGTGTATTTTTAAAAAAATAATGAACTAATTAAATATACTGTTAGGTTAAATAGAAACCTCTCTGGAAAATTGAAGAAAGGTATAGGAGGTTAGGTCAAAACACACTATCAAGTTCATAAGCAAAGTTTTTTCCACTGAATGGCTGCAGACAAGTTCTCTCTGTAATAGCCTCACTTAGTGTCCTTCCAGTCAAAACCTCACAGACTCCTTGAGACCATTCTGAATCATAGTGAACCTCGGGGACAGGTAGACGTGAATCTGTAGGTTTCTGGGATTGTCGTTCTTCTTGATGACAGTCGAAAACCTTACCTTTCTTCCACAGAGACTTGAGTGGTTTCTCACTTCCTACTTTGCTGGTAACCACGCACTGTGTAGCCCTCTACACCACCAGGGCTTCTTAGATTCCCTAGGGTGCCTTTCCAAAAAATCCTATCACAACTGTGGTTCCAAGGCAGAGAGATCAGCTCAGAAGGCTTTGGTGACTGGCTTGTTTTTGTTTTGCTTCCAATTCCCATGAGCTGACTTGGATAAATTTTCTTGAAGTATATTGCAAGAAGTTTTATGAAAAGTTAAAAACCTCATTGTTAGGGAAAGTGCCAGTAAAGGTGTGTGAAGGAAGTTTTTATCTTTCTTTTTTTTTCTCCCAATCACAACAAGGCCTTCAAAGCAGCAAGGGCTGTCCTTTGAGCATTCCCTTGGGAGCCCTGACTCCACCCACCTTATAACCCAGATCCTGTCCTTTTAGGAAGCTTTCATCCCCCACATTTAAAGAGAGTTTCACTGGGACACGGTGTGAGTTCTCCAAGGATGCCACAATTGTCATTTTGAGCTGAGGTCAATGGAAACCTGTGAAATTTTTCAGGGGCAAGTTAGAGAGATGAATACGCTGCCCTCAGGTGGGTGTCATATTGAGGGACAGTGAAAGAAGTTACAGCTTCACACTTTGATCTTTTTGTTTTAATAAAGGTCTCTGGTTTTTATTCCAATACCTGTTTGACATATTCTATGTTGGACTTGTGAAAATGACCCGAATGTGTTTGCTGGGGAAAAAGTGGAACTCTTTGGAACTGTTTCAGCTCTTCTGCATTTCCTCTCCTCCAAGAAGCTCTTTCTAGTGAGGCATTGACCATCACGGAACATGAACTAATATAGAAAAACCAATCATTTAAAGTCAATTTTCTTTCCCACGCTTCACCCTTTCCTACTACCTACTAGTTCTATTCCCAATATTTTCACTTATCTTTTTATTTTCCTAAACTATGACTCACCAATTAAATTGCTTGGATCCTTTAAAGACGATTATTTTGTGGCTTTTATATGTACTTTCTCACAAATAAAGAAAGTAGACTCATTTTGTTTCTTTCTTTCCTCTCCCTGGGTTGGCCAGAAAACATAGAAAGTACAATGAACGAGGTTTAATTCAGCTTCCCACTGTGTGTTTTTGTCAGCAAATGTCTGGGCGATGGGCAGGAGTCCTTCTGTTGATGGCAGGGGCAGGAGGGCCTTGTCTATGTTACTCTTATCGCATCTGAGTAAGAACTTGGAACCGACGACGACTCTGCTGGATGACCTCAGCAGGATTTCACAAATGAAAAAGGGGGGAGGCCTTCAAGATGTTCATTCCTATCCGTGTCTACCCCACCTTCAAACTCCGGTTTTCATTCCGACTCGACGTTAAGGGAAGCCAGCTGTTCCTGGTTCAGAGCATGACTTTGTGAGACAATCACCTATTTTCTATGGACTTATCTTCTAAACACAGACCATTAAAGTCTTCTGAATCCCTGGTGAACTATTGGGAGCAAGGAGCTGGTGGACTAGTTGGTTGGTTTCATTTCTACGAAGTTAAGACAAAGAACTGCTGCATGAGTGGATCTTAGGCTGATTTATTTATTTTTAAATATGTGAGGGGGACCTCCTACCTAGGTAAAGTTCTAGCAGCCTTATTTCTCCAAGGTGTTTCCAAGGAGAGATGTAAAGCAATGTCAGTTTGGTGGGTGCTGGAAGATTCAATAAAAACTGGGTGACATCCAGCGGATGGATCCTGGGTCAAACTGACTCTGCACTACATGTCTCTTCTGCTTCAGCCTCCAGAGATACTTGGCCCCTGAGAGGGGGAGGGTGTGGGTCACAGGGAGCCCTGTGTTAGGAAACAAAGCAGCATCTATGGATTTGCTCTCGGTGCCACAGTACTGGGGTCAGAGGAAGCAATAAGGATGTTTCTGTGGAACATGATGCCTCAGACCCTGAGGACAGCTCCTGCGTGAGCTAAATTCAGCCGCATGCCTCTTCCTCTGTCCCTTATGGTATTGGGTTTTCTTTCTGTTTTTTTTTTTTTTTTTCCTTAATCTCCATGTCTCACTCCAGATCATCAGAGTCCCCTTGCCCTCGTGAACTTGGTTATGCCCCTGTTGAATGGCATTTCCATTTGTGAACACAAGGGGCAATTGGGGGCAAGCTAAGCAAGGGTGGGGTGGTGGTGAACAGGGAGAATGCAAAAGCGGGGTCCTACAACAGGAAGTGGCCTGGCGGGAGAAAGTGTATGCCTCCTAGCCAGTGGTGGGGTTCTTCAAATCATGCTTGAAAAGTTGTCTCTTTATTTTATGCAAACCCAGTTTCTCCCTGTTGGTTGCTGGAGTGAAGTGACTGCCCTTCATTTCCCTGTAACTCAGACCGTGATGGGCAGGGCCATGCGAACCAGGTGTAGCTAACTCTCTCACGAGGATTGGTCAGTTAAGTAAATTCTCAGTCCGAGTCCTCCCAGAATCTGCATGAGCTGAACCCTGTGGCCATCAAGCGGGAACCAGCACAAGTGGAGTGTGTACTAGTCCCCTGACTAGCTGCGCAACAGCACTGAGATTGTGACCAGCTTCTAGAACAAGGCAGAGGCTGTGAGCTCCTGTGGCTGAGAGGCTAAGGATCCAAGAGCAGATGAGAGACAGACCATGAGGCGGGAGCTGCCAGCTGACACAAGACTATTTTGTGTAACATTTTCTTATCCCAATGTGTGGCAACCTGTTAGCTTCCCTAATAACACCCCATCCCCCACCCCCCCAATAGCCCGGAGTCAAGTCTGAGTTCTTTGTGGCCACTGCAATAGATTCTTAAGCCCCCAGGGTGGCCACGTGTTGGGAGGAAGGGATGGTGTCAGAATAGTGTACAAGATATGCCAGACCTCTGCCTTGGGGCAATTGACTTTGGGCTGGTGTAGAGTGGGCTTCTCCTTCTCCTTAGAGAAGCTGGAGGTGTGGTTCCTCTATTCCCTATCAGCACAGTATGTGGTGCCCACCCTTGGAGAACAGTGTGCCTGATGATGGGGACAGGGGTCAGCTTGTCAGAGACCAACAAGTTGTGACTCTGCCGCACCCCTGGCCTTGGGCTTCCTCTTTTGGTGCCTTCAGCTCTCATCATTCTGTCTACATAAAGAAACTCTCTTCCTAAAGTGTGAGTGTCCTCCCTGCAAAATAAACTCCTGGGAGACATGGACACACTTCAGAAATCACTTGTTCTTCTTCTCTCCTCTCAAAGAAAGAAGAATATGGACACCACCTGAAGACAGCCTATGTTATGCAAGAGATCACTCGTGGGCATGCAGTTTCCACTCAGAGAATGGCCTCTTGGAGGAGTTGGCTGGAATACTTAGGAGTAGAGACTGGCTATATGCTGTGGAGCCAAAGGGAAAAGGGATGATACCCACCAGCAGCCATCGCGTCTATTCGACTCGGGAAAAGGACAATAGGAAAAGGCGATGGTAAAACGAAACCTGACACCCTATCGAACCCTCCTTTCAGATCATTGGGAGTCCAAGGTTT
>PVJH01013887.1:12500-57500 GCA_004026705.1 Nesogale talazaci
TAATGTATTCGCTAGAACTTCTCATTTGCTGGCAAAAAAAAAAAAAAGAAAAGTTTGGGGACTGGGGGTATGGGACAGTGAGCTCTGTGAGGGGGGCTGGGGAGGGGGCGGGAAAGATGAAGAACTTGGCTGAGGTGATCTGTCTTCTTCCAGGGCACGCAGCACAGAGGGCTGGACTTACTTTTGAACTTGCACTGCTGGGATCTCGCTGTGCCATGCAATATTCGGGGAAATCAAATATCATTCTCTGGCCCATAAGCATCATTCTAAAGTGTTCATTATTAAATGATATGCTGTGAGAACAAATGAGAGTTTATTTTACTAGGCCATTGGCCTAGGGGAAGGAGGGGAAGGGGCTCCCCTGTCAGTCCTTGGGTGTTTTTCTTTTTAGTACTGATTTGATCCAAGTGGATGGGGAATGGGGGGGGGGGGAGCTGAAGGTGGCAGGGGGTACTGAAATGAATCCATCTTCCCTTTCCCCTTCTCCCCCTCCAGGGAAATCTCATCGATAATTTGGGCACCATCCCTTCAAAAGATACCTTAAAGGATCACGTTCAATCAAGAGAAACTTGGTTTCTTCAACTACTATCTTCCCTTTCTGCTCAGGTCCTCAGTTTAAAAGGGGCACGTAAAATGAAAACTTATCATGGGTCTTTTTTTTTTTAAATTCCTCCTTTAAAAGTGAACTTTGATTTTAATCATAAGTCCAAATACATTCAATAACAGCCACGCTTGGTTCTATCTTCTGGATACGAACCACCCCCCCACCCCACCCCCACTCAGTGCACTGCAATCCTTGTAGAGCAGCAGGCCACAGGTAAGTCCGAGACCAGACGTGAAAGAAATGAAGAAAGAGGAAGGAAAAGTGGCGAGGAACAACATGAAGCACTCCCGCTAGCTGGATGACACATCATGTACGAGAAAGCCGAGTAGATTCCGCCTCGTGGGGACCCCTGGTGTGCAGAGTAGAACTGCTTCACTGGGTGGGGGGTGGGGGGGGGTGGTGGTGCAGTTTCCGAACCACGAACCTTTGAGGCTAGTGGCCGAACCACGACGGTGTCCTTATTAAGTGGACATGTGACCAAATACCTTTGTCCAGTATGAGACAGGCTCACTCTCAACCCTGGGTCTGGAACTTTCCGGAAAGACCAACCACCACCACCATCACCACCACCACCACCACAGCCGCCGCCGCCGCCCCCACCCAGGAAAGATCAGGCAATTTTCTGAAGCCAAGTCTGCCTCTGAGAGAATCTGTTCTGTTTGCCTTTACGGAAACCAGAAGCGGGTCCAGCTTGCACCCCAGGTGGGACCTTGCCTGTGTCTGGTGAGGGTTGTCACAGTACGCAGGAGAGTTGCTTTGCTGCCCAGGCCCATCTGGGGGGGGGGGCACTGCTTCACAGCTACACTGTAAAGTGTTAAAAATCCTCCCACCCACCCCAGAATATATATATATGTATATATTTTTTAAAAATCCCCTGTCCATTTCTCAGTACACAAAAGGACCTCATTACACTGCAAAAATAGCAGTACCCACTTTGGTCAATTAAAACAAACAAACAAACAAACAAACAACAACGAAAATGCATACATTATTTTTTTTAAATCTGTGTACTTACCTATAATAACCAATACAGCTAAAAGCACTACCTACATAGGCAAAACTTGGTATTGCATAATTCGTATAAATTTGAAACCCCTCCCCCCAATATTAATTGGAAGATGAAAAACATGAAAGGTTAATAGAAAAAACACCAAAATACTGAAAATATTGCTGGTCGATTACAATTTTTTTAAGCGGCAACTATACACAGCCATGATATGCTTTATAAATGTGAGATAAAGGCATAACTGTCTAAAAAATCCATGATGTCACACATTTTTCTTCGTCTGGAGTACAAAATATTTTGTCATAAAAATGGTAAAGATTTAAAATGATAATAAATGCAGCAAAACAAGTGTAGTGATGTCACTTTTTTGTTTTTGTTTTTTTGTGGATTTTTTTGTGTGTGTAGTTTTTTTTTTGTTTTTTTTTTTTTCGTTTTTTGTTTTTAGATTTCAAGGCAAGGCACGTAATGTGGACATTATATCTTCGTGCAAATCAGGATTACTGGAAAGAGTATTTTTTTTTCAATTAAAATTTTCAGAGACATAGAGGCAAAATGTGTCTGCCCATGCAAACTATGGATCTGTCAATACAAGAAATTGGTGAACACGGCGAAGGTGTGCCACACCATGCAAGTTTCCAGCACCCTGATCACATGTGTCTCCTCAAGAGTGCGTTTCTATAGCCTACACCCTACACGCTGGCGCCCCCAGTTTGTAAACGGTCCAGTTTGCCCCCGGGACATGGATTTGCCTGCCTCTGTCTCTAGAATGCAGATTTCATAGGACCTTTCGTACACCCTATGGGTTCTTGATGCAACCAGTAATTTTAAATAAATAAATTCTACCTCCGTGGAGGCTGCAGCTAAACCAACATAAGTGCTGTGTTTTCATGAATCTCTGTTTGTTCTTCTCAAGCACAGGATTTGTCTTGATTGAATGCCTTTTTTAAATGCCCTCAAAAACTGAGGGGAACATAAATTCATTTACGTTCTTCTTTTTTAATCCCCTCAATTTAGAGTCCAAGGGCTGAAGGACTTATCATCATGATTCCCCTTTAGATAAAAGTTTTTAAATTGCACTTGCCTCTGTTAAGTGTTTTCATTTGTGGGGAAAATATTATATTACTTTTTAATTTTTATTTTTACTGTTGCATGCAGAGTTAACACTTCACCTACATAGAGGCATTTCTTCCATAGAGCCTTCGTGTTCAAACTGTTTTTTTTTTCCCTATTTTTTCCTTTTTCTTTTTTTTTTCTTTTTAAAGATTTCAAACTGGGTTACACACTGGAAAAGGCTGGGTTAAGGGCCAAATTCAATAAATCTGTACTGATAACTAAAGGCTACAGAGATCTCATATATATATTTATATATATTTTTAACTTTTAGAAATCAGAGTGCTTTATAAAATGGCTGGCTCTAGCCCCTTGTCATCCAGCCCCTCTGACGCCGCCTCCTAACCTTTCTTGGTGAAATAACCAGGAACAGTGATTCCATGCGTAAACAACAAGAATACTAAACCAATAAAACTAGCTTATCATGCAAATATTAAGGCATCTAGAAAGTCAGTTAAAATATATTGTCATAGAGACAGAACATCTATTTCCCAGCGGACTTCATGGAACAAAGGCTACGTTGCAGGGACTGCAGACATCAGTGAAATATCATCGACCCTTTTTATGTCCTTACAGTTTCGACCTTAAGGGAATTAGTGATTGTAAGTGCTGCAATTGCTGGTCTAATATCTTCTTTCTTCAGTTGTGTTCCTCTCCCCCGACCCCTTTTTCTGGTGTTGTGTTCTATTTTGTCCAGTCTTCCTTGCTCCTTTTGTTTTGCTCCTGGTTTCTTCAACTATTGTTGCATTTTGTGTTCCCTCAGTTGCTTGTCTCTGCTTGAAGGAAAGGTTCTCCAATTATGTTCAAACCGTAATTTTGGACATTTGTCGGTAGGATGGGTGTCCGATTTGCTACCTGGAATGGAACCAAGCTAGCCCAGGTACCAGGACTGTTGGGGGTGGGGGTTGGGGGGAGGAGGGAGAAGGGAAGAGAAAAAAGAAGAAATACAAGGTTAAAATTCTGCAACAATATTAAACATACCAATCCCATGTGCATCAAAAGGACGGCTATAGTATCTATCAGTTTACCATGAGATAAAATGTGCTTACTTACAACTATCATACTTCGTGTCTATTTCTCTCATGAGCACTAAAACTAATTGTGAGACAAGAAAAAAAAAAACCCAAGAAACAACAAAACAGAGGAGGGCACGCGGACAATGGTGAAACTCTGACCAGTTGGGGATATTCTTCCCACAGCATGTGAGTCACCTGAATACATAGGCAACATCGTGATTTTTGTCTTTTTGGTTTAAGGCAGCAAATCCATGAGGGGTGCCTCTTAGAGAATAATAACCTGCTAGCTATTTCTGTTTGGGATGTTGTTTGAGATAGCCGTAATTTCCCAAGTCCATCATTGGTAAAAGGGGTCTCAATGTGTGAGCTGTCTATTGGGCACTGTGGGCTAGGTGCGGGACCACTAGTGGCAAGGTTGGTGGGTCCAATCCGCCAACGATTTCCAGGGAGAATGGGGAGGCAGTCAGCTCCAGTAAAGATGTGGCATCTTCGAACTGTTACACAGCATCACTAGAGTCAGAACTGACTCTGTCGCAGAGGGGTCTTCTTTGGATGGGGTTTAATAAAAATACATTTTAAAAGACTTCTTTTCTTTAACAAATTGATAAGATAGACACGTATGGGAATCAACTGGATGGTAGAGGACTTGGTTGATTATAACTTAAAGCCAGTGTTTTTAGTAGGTTGGTCAATAAAAGAATCATACAACTTTGTTTCTATCATACCCTACAGAAAAGACCTAGAGTGGGAGAAAGTCAATAGAAACAGTTCTAAAGGTTCATGGTTATGAGGTGTTCTTACCTTCCTCCATGACTGACTGAATAAAAATTTCCCTTCCATTGGCTGACTATTAAGTCGGGGCCACTGGCATGACAACCATGCGGTGAGGATGCTGCCTCTGTACTGCGCTGGGAGATGTGATGGACTGGATGGAGTTGATGGATGGGAGGGGTTTGGAGAGAGTAAGCAGGTGCTATTCTTGCCTGTTCCAACCCAGACAACTTGTATTTCTCTGCTCCATAATACAAAGGATTGGGGCTGCTCAGAAAATAGTTTTGAAAATAGTTTTGAAAATAGTTCTCTAATTACTGCTGACATAAACTGGTTTCAGTTCAGTCCATTCTGACCTTGAGAGCCCAGTGTGTGGCAGATCAGAACTGAGCTCCAAAGGACTTTTCAGTGGCCAATTGTTCAAAAGTTGGTCGATGGGGATTTGTTTGGAATATTCTCTTGGTAGAGTCAGCCTCCAACTCTTGGTTCGCAGCTGAGCACACAAAAATCATTGGCACCACACAGGAGCTCTGAGATACTGGCCCAATCTCCCATTGAACAAATGCCCACATAAAGGAAAGTAACACGGGGTCTCCGCAGCATAAAACAGCACCCTACATTTTGGGGACTATCTTCTCTGATGTTCCATACAATTAAAGTGGAATTCATTTTAGATATGCACCAACTAGATACCTAACCATGGACCCAGACAATATCAGATTGGGTATGTCCTGCCCAGTTGAACCATAGCTTAGAGACACAATTGCAGTGTTTACAATTTAGTTTGGTAGCCTTTTCGTTCAAATTGAGGAAAGATGGGCTAATGACTATAGCTACCAATTCACACACCTTCAATGATTCACAATTCAATTCCAAAGGTGCAGAGACCTTTATAGACTTGAAGGAGCCTTTGGGATTAAAGACAAAATAAAAAGACTGATACATACTATGTTTTTACTCTGATGATAGTTCCATACAATATATACTGTCCTGCCACATGCCTAGGAAATATATTTCTGTTTAACATATAAAAATTCACAACTATATCTGATGTGGATTTAATGAAAACATGAGCTCAATGTAGCAAAATCCATCTCCAGCTGACTCACCAGTTAATATATGTGGCACCATTACACCTAGGATCTAGTAATCTGTTGATGTTCAGTCATCTCTCGGATAGTCAAATAAATAACTTGGCCCAAATTTGAACTCATTTTCTAAAAAGTGTTTTTCATCATCACAAAACCTCTCGAGGAGATTTTGATTGGCTTACCTATAAAAAACCAGCTATAATTGACTTCAAGATGCTTAGCACTACCAAAAACTATCAATGCATATGCAGGAATAATCATATTCCAGTCAAAAATGTCTTCCCTTATTATTTGCTGGGAAATCACATCTGTAAAAGAGTATCTGTTATTGGGCAGTTTTCTAAGGGACTTAATTATCTTCACATGCTTTCTCCTTCCCACACACATCTTCAACAATTATTTCTGTGCCTTGCATGGTTTCTTTGGGAACAATGTTATACAATGCATTAAGACACTTGTTTTCCCTTCATATATGTTTCCATTACACTTTGTACATAATCTCAGTACAGTATTAGTTCATATCATAATTATCTGCACCTGTAATTATATCACTGACTGGAAAACATACTTCATAAAGAAAATAGCCTTGTCTTATCAGTCTTTATGAAGTTCGGTCAAAGTCAATACTAAATAATGATTTCCTTAATAAACAAAATGACAAAACAGAATTTTTAAAAGATCTGGAATGGGAAGAAAATATCAAAAATAGACAAACATACAAAAAAAGACTCAGTAAAACCAATAATCCTTGTCAGTATAAGACAAGGTTAGCATCAAGTAAACAGTTTTGTTTAACAAGAGTCCCCAATTAAATGGACGCTAGAAGGTCATATACAGATCGCAAACTTTAAGAAAATAAAACCTATCTTAATAACTGAAGATAGGTACGATTCTTTTAGTAAAGTTTACTTGCTAATGACAGTAAAACTCAGGTTATTTTTTGGAAGGGTTTTAGTTCTTTAAGAGAAACACATACTCTTCTTTGAAAAATTCATAATAAACTGATGCTGGCGATGAGCTGGACTACCTGCCTCAGTATGCCCCACCAATTCAACTGAGATGCATATTTATACCTTTCAAATCTCCTGTCTTACATTAGACCATGTAATAATTACAGTGTGCAATATATTTGTCAATACTGTTTATGAACCTTTGGGGGGAAATGAATCTAAAACATTAACACTATGCAGACCCCATATATGAGTTTTACAAGTCTCTGATTGCCAATTTGTAGGTTAAGCTCAGAAGTATAAGGTACAGGCATTTCTTAAAGCTCACTGGTCCCTTAAAAAAAAGTAAAGAAATCTGGTGAAACAGATTCAAATGCTATTATACCACTGTAAAGCAAAATTTTTTCTCAAACAAAATAATTTAGATAAATTCAAAGACACATTGAGAACAACTTTTAACAGTGCACTGTTGTATATCTAGCTTTTTCTCTTTCTTAATGCCAATGCTCAGGTGTATGGATAAAATAAACACACATATTCATATTTATCTACATATCCAAATTAGTTATATAAAAATACTTTATAGTTTTAATTTGTAAAGGAATTGGAATTATAGAGTGGCTCTAATGTCCAATCCAGAAATCTGAGTCACAGTCTATTAATAGATATGATCATAGATTTGAAACAAATATAAAATGTTCAAGGTTAAATTAAGCTATGTGAGCAAAGCATCTCCAGTTATACATTTACTGTGTGGGCACCCACCTTCCTCCCCACTGACTCCATCCCCATTAAATTTCCAATTGATAAATCATCTTTCCCTGGACAAAGAGAAAGTAAGAATATTCCAAAGTTGAAAACACATCTTTACAAAATATATACTAGCCACTAACCATTAAAAAGAGCATAAGTAGTTTCAGAAAAAAAATGAACCATAAGAGTTTGGTGGTAATTTAATACAAAGCATGGCTAACACTATTGTCTTTCATTCTAGCTATACCATGAGATACTCAATTATAAAAACAACCCACAAGAGGCTAATCAGATATCTGCAAAATAAAATATCTGACATCATTACATTTCCACAATTTTCTGACCAGATACATTCATGTATCTGCTCCTACTCACCCACCCCCCAAAGAGGAAGAAAAATGGAGTCAGAGATTAGTTTGACTTTGAGCAACATGAGTGGTAAGTAAAAGTCCTGTCTGCTTTGACATTGAGTGGATCAACTTTGAAGTACTTGGGTACTTTGGATGTATGTCATTTAGGCATTACTCTTCAAGAGAACCAAAGTCTGTTGCAATACTGTCCTGAAAAGTCACCAAATCATGCCATTTGAAGAACAGTGAGAGGGAGACAGGAAGGAAATGACAGCCGAGTTGGGGGAAAAGGTAACCTTCTGTCGGGCCGTTGGGATTAAAATTAACACAAAAGAGAGAAGCATTGAGGGCCTGCTATAAAAGAGGTGCCATCCTAAATGTTATACATATGCATGTTATACACATGCAATTCTCTGTATGACCTCTTGAGAGGAAATCGTTATCCAAATGTGAGGAAATCAACTTTAGGAGAGGAGATTAAGTCCCTTGCTCATTGTCACCCCTTTAAACCCTTGATACAATTCAGGCCATGTCACTACATCATACAACCTTCTGCAGAAGTCCAAATTGGACTAAACATCAGACAGAAAAGTTTTAACAGGAATTTTTTAATCCAAAATGGATGTACTTCAGTACACAGTCAATTCCTCCTGCACCGAAAAAACTAGAACATCATCTCACTGATGTTACAAATGAGACCTCTTCACAGAATACTATTCGGTAATGGATAGTCCACAATCCTCAAAGTGTACATAACAATCTCCTCCAGGGGTTGCTATAAGTCAGAATGATGCAAGAGTAGGGAGCCTGAGATGGATGTTGGTCTCTTCTGAAAGAAAAAGACAGGCAATGGTGAAGGAGAGGAGCAGAACAGAGGTTTCACAGGGTGACTCAAGAGGACAAAGTGAAGTACTGTTATGAAATATCATAAACACTGGAGTTGATGAAAAAACCCTTTCTGTGCTTCGCAAGCATAAACCAGGAGAAATAAATCCAAGTCTCAAGCTACACGAATACAGAGTCACAGGACCGCAAAGAGTGGGTTGACAGTCAACTATGTCAAGTGGTAGCGTACATCTAAGAACTGGTGGTACTGTAGGAAGACATCAAGTTACACTGAAGGTGACAGTGAAAACCAAGGATCCAAAAATGAACAGTAACCCAACTGAGATGTTTTCACAAATGGATTCAACACTGGAAGTGGTCATTCATCTATGCCAATAAATTTAGATGAGAAGCGAGCTATCTGGCCAACCAACTCAAAGAAATCCCAGCCTTGTACCCATTTCAAAAAAAAAAAGTGACCTAGAAAATTAAGACAATTATAGAAAATTAATTACCTATCACAAGAAAGAAAAACAATACTAAAGATAATCTTAAAAGGGACATGGACAAAGATCTGTCAGAAAGTCAAAGTGAATTCAGAAGAGAACTGTGAAATGGGGGATTTCATTGCCGATGTCAGCTGGAAGTAAGCTGAAAGCAGAGAATACCGGAAAGCTACTTAGCTGTGCTCTGTTGAGTAAGCAGTGGCATTTGATTGTATGGATGAGGTCAAATTTTAGCTAACAGCGCAAGGAATGGGAATTCCAGAACATGTGATTGTGCTGAGACATGTGATCGTACATAGACCAAGACGCAGTTGCATGAACAAAAAAAGAGAATCCTGTCAGTATTTTCCATCATTTAAAATCAGAAAAGGTATACATCAAATCGTATCCATTCAGCATATTCATTTGATCAGTCTGATGAGCCAATAATCCAAGGAACCAGGCTGGATGAAGAAGAAGGAAACTTTGAGATCGGAGGAAGACTCACTAACAATTTGTGATCACACAGTCTTGCTTGCTGAAAGCTCAGACAACTTGAATTACTGATGAAGATAAAAGATGATAGCATTGATTATGGATTATGCCTTAGCACAAACAAAACAAAAATCCTAAGCCACATCATGATACTAAAATTGTCAAGGAGTTCTTTCTTCTTTCTTTTCTGATTCATGGCCAAGGCCCAGGGAAACAGCAGTCAAGAAATCAACTAATGCATTAGAAAATCTGCAAGAACAAACACACAGAAACATCTTGAAAGTAGAGTTCAAAAGCAAAGTTGTCACTTTGAGGAATAGAGTGTGGCTGACCTAAGTCATGGGTTTTCGATGACCTCATATGCATGACCAAATTAGTCAAGAAATAAGGAAGGCCAACGAAGGATTCCTAATCTTTGAACTGGGGAGTTAGTGAGACTACTCGAGACACCGAGGTTTGGCTGGTGAGAGAGCTATCTTGTTCAGCAGAGGACGAGTCAAAAAGAGGAAGATCCGATTGGATGGATTGACACAGTGGTTACAACAATGGCTTCAAAAATATGACTATTTGTGAGCCTGTGCAATGTTGGGCCATGTCTAGTTCTGTTGGACATAGCTCCAGAATGAATCAGAACCAATTCAGTGCCCACTGGCAATAATACGAGCAACCTCCTCTGAAAAAAAATATCCTGACGTTCTATTGGGGTGATATTGGATTGGGGATTTAGGGGACCGAAGGCTCACAGTTATTCCTTTTGAACACAAGACAGTCTACATTACTAAGGCTGAATGAACTGGATATAGTCAGTCTTTGCATCCACAGGGTCTAACCACATACTCCACTTTTTTTTTCATGAAAAAGAGAGAAGGGGGGGGGAGAGAGAGAGAAATACTCTGTGCAGTCAAGTCAGCATTTGATAGTTGCACTTATAAAAATTTAGACATTCAATATCCATGTGTTCTAGGCTCAAAAGGATTTGGCCCTTAATTTTTCAATTAGTAACAACTTAAGAATTTTAAAGGCAACACCAAACCAACCTGATACCAGCGAGTCAGTTCTCACTCTCAGGGACTCTACAGGATAAGGTCAAACTCCCCACAGGCCTGCCACAGCTGTAATCTTTACAAAGGAATGTCACATCTTTCTCCCAGGGAGAGACCCATGGGTTTGAACTGCTGGTCTTTAAGCCCAGATCTTTACAACTGCCTTATCAGGGCTCCTCCTCTAAGAATTACTTGAGACCAAATAAGCGTAAATAAAGTCATACATGGGTGAGTACCAAAACAAGAAGGCCAAAAATTCCATTTCTAGTATTAGTCTTAGGTGATGAAAACCATAAGAGCTATTTCAAATATGGCAAAATTCATGTATTACTCTCCTGCAGTTGATCAGATAGTGGGCTGAGTATTGGTTAAGTGTTTTATAGAGTGTCAAAGTATCCAGTATCCTAACACTTTCAAAGAGAATAATAATATCTCCCACTCAGATTGCTACACATTGATTTAATCATGAAGCCACTGTATTTACTTTAAAGATAGTACATACTCATTCAAGAGCTTATAAAAATGTTACAGGAATAAAATACTTGAGTTGATGCATGCATACCTCAAATGTTAAAGAGGCCATATTACTTTACAGATAACAACAACAACAACAACAAAATTAGTAACAGCCCAGAAAGCATAGAGAATAAATAAAATAGGTATTTTAATGGAAAAGAATTTGTGCTTAATTCCTTTGCTCCACTTTAAAATTGCCCCATGAAGGGAAGTTTTGTGGGGTTTTGTTTTTGTTTTCAGCTCCCTGGCTACTGGTTATATTAGCACAACATTAGAACACAGGCCTTATTAACTCCTCCAAAACAAGGAATAATAGCTTACCTCCATTAACAGCAAAATAAGACAAAAAAACTTGAACACAATCCAGGTCGGTGTGAGTTATGCATTGCTAGAACCTGTGCTAGGGGCTGAGGTAGAAGAGCGCCTTTGGACTGGCTGTTCACTTCCATTTTAGACAAAGAGTTCAGATTTTAGAATTAAAATAGGTGAAAAAGCAATGGCTTTGACCCATGGAAGGTTGTATGGGTGGGACGTACTGAGGCAAGGAAGCAAATACGTTCTAGAACATAAACAACATCACCAGAAGTACTTCACAAATATACTAACTGCTGGCATTAACACTCTAGAAATCAAACCCTGTCCTTCTCTCAATTCCAACACACAGTAGCCTTGGAGCCCAGAGGTCAGCTGCCCCGCTTAGGCTGCTAAGACTGTCGATCTTTATGGGAGCAGAAAGTCCCATGTTTCCCTCGCAGAGCAGTCTGGTGGATTCAAACTGCTGGCCTGGCAGTCAGAAGCCCAATGTGCAATCCACGTTGCCAACAGGACTCCTAATCTTAACTGGTTGGGAGCCGCCAGGCATTGTTCTTCCCACTTTGCTTCGATGCCTCGTCATCAGCCTAATACATAGAGGAGGAGACTAAAGTCAGGGAGTGAAGTTGCTTGTCCACATCAAAAACTGCAGAAGGCTGGATTTAAACTCCAGGGGTGTGCTTCTCAGATGTCTGTTCTTATCCACGACATCACCTCCTGACATCAAAATACACATTGCTCTAACACTGGATTAGATAGCTTATCGTCTCTGAAGGATACTGACAATCCTATGAATGAAAGTCTGTAACATGTAGACACACTGGACTTCTCTGGGAAACTCCTCAGTGTAATTCTCAATTCCAAACATCGGTACAAATAACTGCATCTCCAATGACAGATGCTTTTCCTGGCCTTTATTTCACGTGGAGACACGTGTAGCTGCAGGTTGGTATCTCGCTGGTTGCCTTCTATTTTGGATATGGCTAGACTTGGAAAGGAAATACACAATGTACTCTCCCAGGGCGTGGGTCCCTTCCATTTATTTCCCCCCATTTTTTTTAAAGGATTGCAAGTGCCATCTGAATGATCCTATTTGCATGCGAGATGATTTCTAATGATTATTACTATTTGTAATAATCTGTATTAGAAAGCTCCCTGGCCAGCTTTTACCTGAACGGCAAAGTACTCTGGTGGGCTCTCTGGGAAGCACCAAATATCATAAACTGCAGGTGGCTCGTGGAATTATTCTAACTGCAAGCAAAAGCACTTCATAGTAATGAAAGGGGGAAGTACTTGCTTCTTAACTAAGTAGGTAAATAGCCTTCTTTATTGCTACTCCTTGGGGACCAATGGTTTTGAAAATAATATACCATCACGGTAGGTCTTCAAACCTTATTAATTGATAGGCAATTGTTTCAGATGTGCTTTTGTTATTGGAACATGCGGGATTGATTGTTAAGTTGACTGAGAGAGGACTCAGATTTTCTAAGTAAAAGACTGGCCTGGGGCCTAGGCCAAGGAGCAACTTCTATCTCATAATGAACCCGGGCCAAGTCCTTATGGAACGTATGCAATGAAATACTGAATGCACTTCTTACAATGTCCTTTTCTGGTTACAAAATTCTCCCCAAATCTACGAAAACCAATCAGCAGGGTTGGTTGACTACTTAACAGTCATTCCTCGCCACCCCACCCCACCCCCACATCCCCCAGGCATTTTTATCCTAAATGTGAGACACAAGCCTCTCCCCTAAATAAATTAGATTCAAAAACACAGATTGAAACTTTTTTGGACTAGAAACTGAAAAAGGAAGATGGAGGATGCTCAGGCAGTTACGTCATTGGAGATGCGTTCCTGCACACACTTACGTACCTAGACTACAACTTGTGTTGCTAAGGACTCCTGTCGCTGGGGTAGGCTTTTAAGCCAATTAAAATACAGAACTGTCAACCTCTCGGGAGTTATTTTACCCCTGGCCCCGGTTGCACTGGAGTGAAGAAGCTCACATGTTGATTTCCATCCTCTTTCTAGACTCTCTGTTCCTCTCTATCCCCACCCTCTTTCTTTCAACACTATTGTTATATGTGCTACAGCGCCCCTTATTTGCATTCTTCAGCAGCAGAAAAAACTCTCTACTAAAATAGTGCTTCCAAACAGTGCCTCTTTATCAGACAAAAGTCATGGGAAGCATGCTAAAGTAAGTAGAAATATAAGTTTCATGCAAAAGCATACACATGCGCGCGCGCGCACACACACACACACACATTCCTTTCCAAGTAATGCTGCTCATTTAAAAAGCAAAAATCAGCATTATTTGCACACATTTACCTCTGCAGGGCAGAACTTATTGATAGCATAAAATTACAAATGATGCCGACAGTGAACTACCTCCTTTATATAGCCGGCTTCCCGCTCTGTCCACACGTGCAAAACAAGAAGTACAAAATCCAAACACTTCATTCACATGCAGCAAAAGTTAACAAGGGTGAGAAGACTTTGTAACTTCCTGCACGTTTTTACTATTTAAGGGTTGTTCGGTTCCCCCCCCTCCCCTTTAACTCTTTTAAAATTAGATCGGCTTTTGCCTTTTCTTGGTTTCTTAGGTGGTTTGTTACTATATTTCTTCCACAGCACTCTTTCTTAAATTAAATATGATTCGTACCAACAGCACGAGTCAACACGGTTCTTTTTGCTGAAAGAAAAAAATTTTTTAAAGGCGCCCTGTAAAGAAATGGTGTCCTGTCTGCTGGTGGGCGAGTTTCTTCCAAAGGGAATGCATATGCAAATATGGTACGTGACAAAAAGCACCCTTCCAACCAAGTTGGTGTTTCCTATACTTTCTTTCCCCGCAAAGGGTTAACCAGCAAGGTTTACATGTGGGACTTTTCTGACCCAGGCTCCCGCCCCACCCCCGCTCCCTCTCTCACAGCCCTGCCAAAAACCATCCGATGGGAAACCTAAGATTAAGTTTGTCCTACCTAAGTGAACAAAGAGAGCTCTGAACGCGCCACCGGTTTAGTGTAGAGCGGGAATTTTTCTAAATCCTGCTGGAGTCGGCAGTGCTGCTCAGAAAAAAAAAATCCCGGGAACGCGGTTTTCCTTTGCTCGAACATCTTCTTTTCGGATCAGCTCCTCCTGCTCCCACTGCACAGCCCCCTGCTTCCCCCCACAGGTTAACTGAAAGTCCCAAACATCGTACTCCTGTGGAAAATGGACACTATTGATTGCTATGGTCCATTGTCTGCTTTCCCCATAAGGTTAACTTAAAGCTCCAAACATAATCATGTGGAAAATGGACACTATTGATTGCTATGGTCCATTGTTCCCCTACCCTAAGTCCCTGAAGTTCAAGTTCAAGCTGGAATTACATCATGTCTGGTTTCTCCTGGTTACCAGACAGCTTGAGACGTGACCACAGCTACAGAAAAAACAAACAGCCTTCTTCACGCTTCGGCTCCCCTCTCGATTCAAACGTAAACTTTCTTCTCTCTCTCTCTCTCTCTCTCTCTCTCTCTCTCTCTCTCTCTCTCTCTCTCTCTCTCTCAAGTATGCTTCAAGTATGGAGCATGGTTAATTTAGAGATTAAGTTCCAAATTAGATTATCTAATGGCATCTTAATGGATTGCTGACCCATTTCCTGTGGGATGGCAGTATGCTAGTCTGGCTGGAATACAATTAATTTCTTAGGAAGTGTTCGGAAGAGTTTGCCCAGATAAAAAAGGACACATTGTGTGGGGTGCATCTTTCTTTGTACACGAGGGAAGTTCAACAAAACCACAAGGGATCTCAATATCTTTTTCAGCAGTCGGGTCCCAGAGGTGTGTGTGTGTGTGTGTGTGTGTGTGTGTGTGTGTGTAAGAGAAAGACAGAGAGAAAGAGAGTCCCATGAAGATCATTTTTCCATACAGGAAAAATGTTTCATTCTGACTTCCTGGCAGGTGTAAACAGTTTAGATCAGATCGCCATGCAGCTTTTCAAAACAGGATTCTGCACACAATTAAAAAAGAACCCCCAAACCCTTATTCCTAGCCCAATTCCAAAACAGGGGGTATGCTCTGCGATGGCTTTTGTAATTCTTTGTCAGGAACAAGAGATTCTTCCATTCATCGACTTTATCAGCATTTCGATCACAGCCCCATGGTGGTGCTGGGGACCCAGAACGGTGTGTACACAGTGGAACATTTTGAACACACTTTAGAGCTGACCGCTGAAAAGGAAATTCAGCACTCTGAGAATAAAGCTCCCTGCAGGAACGCCTGGAGCAGCCCAGCTGTGGGACTGGGGCTGTGTGTCAAGAGCAACTGAAAGCAGTGAAAACTAACCTAGTGGATTTTCAGGGAAGGTCTAGTGAAATGTGGAAGTAAAATGTAACTCTTCATCTCATCTCAGCACTGGGCATGGATCCCTGTATACCTGTCCCATGTTTATGTGGATACCCCTATCTGTACATACTCATATAGGTCTCTAAGTGTATATGTGTGTGTGTGGGGGGGGCTTCATTATCTCTCAATTCCATTTTCCATGTACTTTCTGAAGTCTCCTTGTGTGTGTGTGTATGCGTTTTGCAGTTTAATATTGACAGTGATTTTCCTGTTAGCGTTCATGTTTAACTCCTTGGGGAACACACACCCCTAAAACAAATATTCATCGCCCAAGCAAATGAAAACAGGGCTATGCAAGTAAAGTGAGAGGTACGGTCTGACTATTATTTGCAGTTCTTGCTTCTACTTCGCCATTTTTCTCCTCACCAAGCAGACCCAACTAATCTTTACTGGCTGCTCAGTTTCCCTTGGGAAATCAAGCAACTCTGTAGAATGGCAGTAAAAAACGACAATTTCTTACAAAAACATGTGTAAAGTAATGACAGAGTGAAGTTTTCACTCATAGAAAGGAACTGCTAACACATGAAACATGGAAAATGAATGATAAAAGTCTCTTTGGTGCCATTCAATTGTGGCACCAGTAGAAACAGAGAAATCCTTCCAATTATTTCAGTAAAATCTTCATTTATTCATTATTTCAGAGGCTGAGCAAATGGTTTGTGTAAACATATCCTTCAGTAACGCGCGCATGTTTATTTTAGCCATCTGAAGGCTTCTTCTATGTTTAGATAAGCCACCAGACACACACAACCACTCACTTGTGGCTTCGCATTTTCTTGAAAGGGGTAAAGGGGGAGAAGAGGGAATGGAACAATAAATTCAGTTTTTCTTTTGCATAAAGCACTCCCGCCGATGTTTTAAAATAACTTATGTTTATATTATTCTTGGATTGTCTTTTGGCTTCCTTTCTCATTCAATTATATTACGCTTTCATTTTTGATGGAACCGGCTAAGTTCTGGCTATAGTTTTAAGGAAGAAAGCTAGTTAGGGAGTAACTGCTGTGTGTTTATATCCCACATAACTCACATATGCAACAAGGTAATTTATCCACAGAAGAGGACAAAACACAAACATGACCATCCTTAGCATAAGCAATCCATCACCTATTACCCTCCAAAGAGCTGAGCCTCTCCTGACGGAAATAAGCCAGCAGCAAACAACCCAAACCAATGGAGAATTTCACTCTAGGTAACAGTAGGACCGGACGTTTCTCCAGGGCAAGCGCCAACCAGTTCCTTTACACATAACCGAGGGCACCTCTCTCTCTCTGTTTCTCTGTCTCTGTCTCTCTCTGTCTCTCTCTGTCTCTCTCTCTCTCTCTCTCTCTCACACACACACACACACACACACACACAATTGGCTCACAAAACTCTAAGATCAGAACAACAAAAACCTTCAGGGTTCCAACCTAGCTAAGTGAGAGAGAACTTTCCGCAGGAACCAGTCACGATTCCTCAAGGAAGGTTTGAATGTTTGGGAGCTGCTGGGGGCAGAGAGACCAAACCCAAAGAACGCTACAAAAAAACAAAACAAGGCCAAAGACGTGCTCGGTCACATCCTTCTCTGCCCACCAGCCTCCAGGCTCAAAGTAACACCTGCTAGTTTCTTCATTGTCCCGACGATGGGAATCACTTCTCTGGTTGACTAGGGCTCCAATTCTCAGACATCTGCATGAGGTGATCCCATAACCAGAGCATTCACTGAAAGTCTAGGTTCCTGTGACCTGCCTTAAAAATAACACTACATTAAAAAAAATGTTTAAGCCAGTGTGACCAACATTGGACATTTCTTCTCTTAAGAAAATGTTCTGAAAAAGTCACAGGGAACTAAATAAAATTATGATTTAAGCTGCTGCTGGGCCATACACATGGTCTGCTCAATCAGATATGGATTGGACTTCTTTCAAGTTTTGTCAACTGTAACAACATAACAAAAATTGCTACCGGGTTTGAGTATGTTCATTCTGAACTGTCTGACACTTCAGTTGTAGGAAGTGTGAGAACTGCAGGCCAGGATTGAGAGCCAATCAACCCTGGAGCAATGTTGGAGCTTGATGCGGACATACCCAATCCTGTGTCTTTTGAACCACGGGGACAGAAAAGAAAGAAACTGAAGAAAAGTCCCCTCCTAGTGAATGCCATGCTATATACATAGATTACATACTAATTAGAAGATTACATTATTGTTGGGGGTGGGGTGGTGAGAAGAAGCCATAAGTAAATTAATTCTGACTTTCTGTCTGCCAATTACTTGAAACTGATGGTCACACCAAGAAGGTATAGCATATGAACTATCACCCATTCTAATCTCCCTCATAATAATACATTTTCAGAATCCACTCCTCTGGTCCTTTGAGGGGATGGGGCAGAGGCGTGGTGTCATAACAGAAACCTTTGCTTGTCTCTTACTACCCTTCTGAGCTGCTATCCTGTTTCATCCTCAGGTCTAATGGTTCACACTGGTGTAGGTCTCTCTGCAGATGCTGTCTGAGCTCCAGTTTCATAAGTAAAGCAGCACCAACTCATACATAGGCCTGGGTCATTTTGTTATGTGAAAGGTGCAGTTTGTACTATAAGGAAGTTCTTCAGTAATAGTCAATTCCTTGCACCATCAAACTTAACTAACTTGTGAATGCTAATAAAGACCAGATAAGACCAGTTCATTGAAGTTAAAAAAGCTATGAGTATTAATTATTGATTAAGATTCTGTGAAATAGGGCATGCTCATTGATCTGCTACCATATTTTCTTTATCTAACACTATATGCTGTATTTTATCTATCTAAGACTATACACTGAATTTTATTTATAGGAATACTGCCAGCTTTCTACGAACGCACCAAAAAAATAGACAAAAGTTATAAATTAGTAAAGGTAGAAGTTATTTTAATCTTCACCTAGAGATAAACTCACACTGTACTCTTTTTTGTTAAGTGAATTAGTGAGGGTTCATTTACAGTTTTAAAAATGGAATCCCACTGATTTCCTGAGTGCTTTATCCAAATGAAAGAAGACATTGGAAAAACATGATTCTCCGAGCGGTTCCTCTTCAGCCAGCATGGACATGGGCAGTCCATTCACAACGGCTATCTGACGCTGTACCTTGCACAGAGGTGCTCTCTGTGAAGAGAAGGTTTTCTGTTCCCTTAAAACATTACAGTCTTGGAAATTCATACGATAGTTCTGCCCTGTCATATGAGGTCGCTATGTGATGTCATTGACGTGATGGTAGTGAGTTGGTTGGGTGTTGTTTTGTGAGAGCGTGTTTGGTTTGGACTGCTAGGCACAAGGTCAAAACCACCAGCTTCTCTGTGGGAGAATAATGAATCTTCCTATTCCAGTAAGGACTGACAGGCTCAGAAACCCACAGGGACAGTTCTAGCCTGTCCTAAGGGGTGGTTATGTGTTGGGTTCAACTTGATGGCAGTGAGTTTGGGTTTGGTAAAATTGTATATACTGGAGTATTAAGCCGAGTTTTTAAGGATATTTTAATGCAGTTTTGCAGTAAAATTAAGGTGCCTCGGCTGATATGCAGGTCGGCATATACTCTAGTATATATGGTATATGTGCATACCACAGATTTTAATTATTCTATCTGTCACCTAGAACATAAGTGTTCTTCATTAAAATAATACATAGGAAGCTGACATAGGACCCCATACTTTCTAAAGCCAACGCTTAAGACAAAACCAACACTGGTTTTGAAAATAAAATTTGGGGGGGGGGTTTGAAAAAAAAATTGGGGAACACTTTCCCCCAGTCAACTAACCAAAGTCAACCCTCAGTCCCCAGTGATCTACACCAATGCACCCAGAGAAGCTAAAACCACAAGTTAGCAAAGCTCCTACTATAGTTAATGATGGCCACAATCTTCATGGGTGCCAGTAAGAACAGAAAATGAATTACTTTGGAATTTATCTTCCTGTTTTTATTTTCTTCTTCTCTCTCACAGGGATCGTGAATCATAAACGGGCTTCAAGTGAGCAGTAGGGCAAAAGGTTGAAAAACGACGACCATGCTGAAATCTGAAAGCCCAACACTTGATCTTCAGGCAGCTGAACATCTTCCTTAAAAGGAGATGTTGTTCTTCAGGTCCTACAACCTAAGTATTGAAGACTCCACCTGCCCGCCCACCCACAATATTTTCAATGTTAGAACAAAAACAAAACAAAACAAAAACATTTGGCAGCACTTAAACATCCCGATCATCGAGTGGTATAGGCTACAGTCCACGATTAATTAATGTGAAGTTGCATTTCAATAGGAAATCATGAGGGGTAGGGTGGGAGAAGAGGGACAGGAGAGCCAAAACAACTATATCTTTAACATATATTTTCTGTCAATGCTAGTTAAAAACAAACACTACATAGCTCATGTCATTTTTAGGTGTAAGTGTAGGGTTGGAAATAATTAAAATGTTACCTTTGCCAAGTAATTCCCAATGTATCCTCACTGGTACTGGGGTATAAATGCCTGCCGTTTTGATTCATGGTCCAGTCACAAATCCTCAGCTGTCAATTGAAACCTAGCAGTCAGATATGGATCGAGCAGTACTACAGTTTTTAGTATTCAAATGAACACATGCAAACTACTACTGTACATGGCATTAGCCATCCTTTCCCCAGAGGCAACTTAAAGAAAAATAAAATTAAATAAGCAAAAGCAAATCTATTCGGAGAAGCAATATTCCTACAGACTTTTTTTTTAAGAGAAAGAGAGAAAATAAAAATAAAATGCTATGGCAATTTGCTTCTCTATGAATTAAAGCCTACAAAAGAAACGAGTGCTTAGAACATAACAATTAGCCATTATTAGAGTACAAATTGAGCTGAAACAAAAGCAAATGTTAATGTTCAATAGAGATACATATTTTAGAAAGAAAATAAAAATGCTTCCCCCACCCGCCAAATAATCTACCCTGAGGTAAAATAATCAATAACTTTAAGCATGCAGTTTGCAAAACAGAGAAGACATGCAGTTTAGAGGAGAAAGGACCCACCCTACAACCATCCTCCCTGACTCGTGTTTTGAAGTCTCAAGGTATTTAACAGGGTTTTTTTTTTTTAGATGTTTTCTAATTTTGTTTATACTCAAAGTGGCGTTATTTAGAAAGAGTTAGTAAGGTTTTCTACTCTTATTTTGAATTGAGCAATGGCATCTAAAACACTTTATTACATCTGAATAGAGTGAGGAATGCATTGAATACACGCTGAAACAAATTCTTCCCAGATCTCCGAATCATCGGCTCTCCCCTTCAGAGATTGTTCCAGTAATTCTATCCAGTTCTGTTTGGTTAACAGCTGCCCTACAGTGCTAGCAGATTTATTGAAAAGATATACTGCTTATTTTTATGCTTAAGAAAGTAAACTTCTCTGGCTTTGGGAGTCGGCAGTGGGGGGACATGTTAGAAAATCATGGTTTTTTAACCTCTAGATAGCCCTGCTGTAAATTAATTGCCTCTTTCTTGTATGAAGTAGCATTTATCATCAAAAAGATGACTTGTTCATGGCAAGTCCCTGCTGCTTTTCAGTGAGGTTATCCAGAAGATGAGTGGCACCACAGTGTCTTATAGTGGGGACAGGATGTATGTGAATTCTCCTATGATGATACAACAGTAAAAACAGGCTATTAAATATTGATTTTTTTTCCTTCTCACCTTTTGGGAGTAATGAGACTTGTGTTTTTTGTTTGTTTGTTTGTTTTTTACTAAAGATCTATGAGGTTCCAAGTACCCCATCTGAAATTTCTAAAACATGTCTCATAATTAGACCGCTATTTCTGAGAAAAGATTGTAATTGAACTAACTGATTGATAGATGCAGAGAGGTGAAGAGAGAGATGAATAGATAAGTGATAGCAATCCTCCCAAAGAAAAACTATAAATCTACAGACTGAGAAATACAACGTTGATCTTACTGTGGATCCCAACCCTGGCACAAAGGATAAAATGCCGACTCTGAAGCTGGGCAAGCCAGAGCAGCCCTCACTGACGGGCCCTTCGCCAGACACCGGCAGGGTGCAGGGTTGCTTGGTAAGAGGCGCACACTGGTAGGTTCCTTGGTGCGGGATGCTCTTGCTGTCACGTGGTTTTGCTTTGACCCTCTCCCAAGTGTCAAAAGGGTTATCAGAGACCACATGCGGGAACCCTTCAGATCAACAGTGTGTTTTTTTCACTTTTCTTATGTAAATTCCAACTCTTTCTCTTCATCTATATGTAAGACAGGCCGTAGGACTACACTCTTGCTGCTTCCCACCCTCCATAAATAGAAAAAAAATGCCCTTAAAGACATACTAAATGATCATGACATACATCGAGCAATAGGTTAGTATGAGAGAAACTAACAGGGTACCAATTAATATTGAACTAAGTCCCCTCCAATTACTAAAAAAATTATATCATTTTTAATCCTGATTGCCTATTGAAAACAAACATTACCAACATTTACAAAATGCCCGCAGACAATGTGCTAGACCTGCGTGGAGCAGAGGCTAAGAACTTGACTCTGGCCAGGTTACTTAAAAGTCTCTTTCCTCATGGGATAACTTTCAATAAATACACTTTCTAATAAAGTGAAATATTCGATGTGGTGGTGTAGTTGGGGGGAAAGTTAGATAAATCAAATGGCAATCACCTATTCACCAGATGTCCACGATGGAACTCTGTATGGAAAGCAATTCGTAGGAATTGTGCGTGGCCCACAGAACAGTCCTGATTCAGCAACATTCCCATAGACCAACAGTTCTCAACCTGTGGGTCGCAACCCCTTCGGGGGTCCAATGACCCTCTTGTAAGGGTCACCTGACTCACAACAGTAGCAAAATTAGTTATGAAGTAGCAACGAAAATAGTTTTATGGTTGGGGAGGGGGGGTCACCACAACATGAGGAACTGTATGAAAGGGTCCTGGCATTAGGAAGGTTGAGAACCGCTGCCCGAGAGGTTAGTTGACAGGTAAAAATCATTTATGTATACACAATTATTTGAGGAACTGTTAAATGCTTGACATAATAAGTCTGTGCTTCTGATAAAGATTTTGTATTATCACCTCGGTTTCTGCCATGTCAGGGCTGAGTCATTCAAGGGTTCATAATTGTCCTCAATAATTGGAGCTTCAAAACATTTATTTTAACATGTTACACCTACATAATGCTTTTTATTTACATAGAAAATGCCCTAAGTTTCAACAACACGGCATTATTTACCAAATATCATGCTGTAGAAAATAATTTTCCTCTCTGAACAGAATCAAATGTAAAACACTAGGAACAGATTGGGTTCAAAAACTTAGTCTGCTAAATTGCAGAACAATTCTTGTTTTGATAATAGTCCAAGTGTCAATCAAAAGGAGTTGCCATGCAATCACTGAAACCTTGACAAGATAAAAATATCAAAATTTGACCCTTTTACTTTTCAATATTCTCTTGGATCTTCATAACCCACCCTGCATCTTGCCATGGTTCCACGTGCTCCTGAAGGAAGTGTTTGCACCGCTAGCCCTTCCCCCAAAGAATTCTGCACCCATCAATGGGCACTACTAGCATGGCAGTTTGGGCATTATTGGGGGGGGGGTCCAAATCATGTTCTTTTTCAATGTTTTCTCTGTCTGAGGAGCAAAAGAATCCTGAAGGGGCAAGATAAGGGTTGTAGGACAGATGGGGTAAATGTTTCCTGGTGAAATCCCCACAGGTCAGTGCATTTCCTGGGAGACTAGAGTGTAAGAAGTAATCTGGGCCGGACCATACATATACATACCTGTATATAAATATATATGTGTGTGTATAATGATGCTAGTATATTAAAGGCACGGTTTATTCTCTCGATGATTCACTAGTGCCTCATATGGCATTTGTGAAGCCAGATGAACTGGAGCATCATTCTGTGTCCTATCTACCCATGAACATGGGCAAGCTCAGTGTACTATAGGAAAACAACAATGGAAAGGACCTTAACACAACTTTCCTAGCCTTCTTCTCATCATGTAGCCTTGAATTTTATTGAAACGTCTTCCCAAGGAGCCCCAGTGATTGTCCTGTAACCTTTGAGAAAACCTGCCAGGATCTATTCTTTGAAGTCCCACAAAACTGCCACCATCATCTCCGAACTAGTCTTTCTGCCTTGAGTTTACCTGGATCAGCAGATCCACTCGGAAGCCACCATTCTAATTGGACCTTGCTCCAATCAAATCTAAGACATACCTCTAGGTGAATATCAGTCCACAAAGTTGTAGTCATTTGCTTTGATTTTATTTAAAAAAGTGATGGAAACTTATTCAGGCAGTTGATTTTCATATAATGTTATTAGCACCCAACCATCCGAACTCATGCTGTGGCCAGTGGTTTCCTCAAAATGGATACCATTTAAGCATGTGAGGGCCCCATTTCAGTAAGTTCTCACCTCCACAGCAATTCTATGGTCTTCTTCCACTAGTTTTTTTACTTAAATTACAGTGTTTTCATTCAAAAAGATTGAGCATCTTTGAAATGCTTGATCCATCTAACGACTGTTTTTTTGGGGGGGTGGAGGGGTGGGGCACCATTTTCCATCAACTTGTTGCAGAATTTCAATGTTTTGAGAAGATGTCCACTAGGGTTTTGTTAAAAATTTGATAGTAAACATGACTGATTACAAAAATTGGTTCCCATCCACTTTTCCCATGGCATAAAAATAACCTTTTTGTGAAAAATGAGGTATTAAGGCAAGCCTAAGATATGTGTACTGGCAAGACTAAGACAAGCATGTATGTACCTGACATGATTTGTCTGTAGCCATCCGCTGATTGTAGAGGCACGTGCAAGCATGATTGTGTGGAATAAACCTGTGTAGGTTGGAACTGGAGTTCTAGTGGCAACACTTTCTGACTTGTTCATGTACAGACTCTTGGGCAGATCCCACAAAACTGCACACAAACCTAAACCCTTTTATGTTTTCATTGGAACGACCCTACCACTATGCAGGTATAGTCTGTCTAGAAAATTAAGGCTAAAAGACATTAAAAGAAGTGTGCCTGCGATCACCAAGTCAAACAAAAATTGAAAGAAGTAAGATGAGCTTCCCAAGAGCTGTGGACAAAGGAGAAAGGCTGAAACCGTTTAAACAGGTAACAGAGGAAGGGGCCCTGGTGGCATCAGATAAGGGCTTGGCCGCTGAGCAACAGGTTGGTGTGTGCAACTTACCCGATGGCATCACGGGAGTAAGACCTGGGGTGACAACTTGCTCCTGTGAAGGTGACGGCCCTGAGAATCCAAGGGGCAGTTCCACTTAGTCACAATGGGGTCCAGGTGAGGTATAGGCCACTCATGGGCGTTGAAGCCCAGTTTCTACTGCCAATATTTGGGGGGCAGTGGAGTGGGGGCGGGGGGGGGGGGCGGGCAGAGTTCCATGAACTCTGGAATGAGAAGTGGTTCCTGACTCAACACAAAGGGGCATATCTCTGGCAAACAAAGACAGACAGGATCTAGGTTCCCTCCAAAAACTGCACAGGGGTAATACCCATAATCTGGGCACCTCCAATTTGTATCATCCTTTCCTCCCCTACATTCACATAATCATGAAAGTAGCTGGCAGCCCCCAGCGAATCCATATCGTCTGTAGCTTCTGAGTCAAGGCTTGTTTGCTCACATAAAGACTCTCCATGGTCATTAATGGGGACTTGTGTCAAATGTACCACAATCCTCCTGGAGAACAAGAGAGAGAAGGGAAGCCAAATGCCCTGTTTTGCTAGACTCAGTAAACAGATTGATGTCCTACTAATTGTCGCTTATGATGACAAGTTTTCAGATGTTCCAATACATCATTAAGTTGCAAACAGAGTCATCAACACAGGCAATTTTATGTTTTCACTTTTTGGGTTTTTTTTTTTTAAAGCATACAATGACCCTCAGGGCAATACCTTGAAATGTCTGCTTCATCCTCATTCCTCTAGACAGGCTTACGGAAAAAAAGATGCAATGGGAAGTGTGCAGGAGTAAGGGAATGTGAACAAAAACAATACTCCAATATTCATTCAGAAACATGTAGTTTAGTAGGACTTTTAAATTTTATTTTAAATTTATTGTTAGCCATGGAACAAATAATAGGGCCTCTGAGTGAATAGGAAACATCACTGCACGGGCGCCAGACTTAGAGGGGCATTTATGTGATAAAATGCAACTTTAAAATAAGGGGGGAAAAGGGAATGTTCCAGATTGTTCTAGTATCTTAAAGATATCTAATGTCCATTTATGAAACCCAAGCTTCATGATATTAAATCAGCACCAAACTGGGTAAAATGGCTACAGACAGGTCTTGAACTAATCCAAACATTTTAAGAACAAAACAAAAACAAATTGCCACCAAGTCCATTCTGACTCTTGGCCACGCCACCCCCACCCCCCACCCCCCTTGTGAGAGAGAGAAGCACTTCCCTGCCTAGGATTTTCAAGATGGCCACGTCTTTCTTCTAAGTGCTCTGGATTGACTTAAACCTCCAACTTCTCTGTCAGCGGCCAAGTGCATGCACCATGTCACCACAGGGAATCCTTTCTGACCACAGCCACAAGGGAATGACTAAGAAAGTAAATGTTTCACTAGGAAGCTACTACTTACTCTAGCTTGTACAATCCCCAGATTTCAAAGGAACTCGGAGATCATGAAGTTCAACCTCATCTTTTCTTTTTCAAGATAAGGACATGGTAGAGCAGGATTGAAGGACCTGCCCAATCTGAGACATGCTCTGTTCATGTCAGGCTAAGAACTTCCAGGCTTCTGACTCCCATCCCTGCTGCTCACCCACTATACCCACTGATCTGTCGTCGTTCCTTGTCTACCTTTTCCTTTAATTGCAGCTCACAAATATTCAAGGCTAAACAATCTCGATAACCATGATCTTAACTTAGATAGCTTTTTGAGGTAATATTTTCAGAAGATCCATTTCATCCTTATAATGCTGTTCATTCCAGTGTAAGTTTCCATGGGAAGTAATTTCATTTTCACTTGCATTGGAATAGCTTATCTGATAGTATTCTTTGCTAACCAGGAAAGATAAGTGAATAAACAACTAATAATAAAAGATAGATCATAGCAGGTTTTTTTTTTTTTTTAAGAAAAGCAAACCAAAAAGCTAAACATTTGTATGGCTATTATTTTGATTGAAACTTCCTTTAAACTAATTTCCTTTTCAGCTTGCATATGTGAAAAGTGACCTCTTGTCCATGTACATACCTACTGAGAAGCCATGTGATAGGGTTTTACGTCAAGCTGTCAATTATGATAACAGACACAATAAGAACAGTCCAGTGGCGATAGCCTGCTTCCTGACTTTATTGAAAAGCTTTTTTGATAATCCATCTGTATCCTTTCAATTGCTTGCCCTGAATAAGAGACGACTCTTCCAGTGATTTTAATGTACCAAGATTTGGCTTTGCCATTTACCAGAACAGATATTATAAAGGGATTTTTAACTACTATCTTAGTTAAAAGAAGTTGGGGTTTTTTAAACCTTCAGGTGGAATGTTTTTATAAGGCTTTTCTTTTTTTAATGGACATTTTCAGTGTAATGAAACTACTTCAACTTTTTAACTTTAGCTTAAAAATTATATCCTAACCTCCTGAAAAAAAAATGTTTATCAAGAAAAGAACCCTGCATGGGAATGACTTCTAATAGTACAGTGATTGATAGGGTAGTTATAGGAGTACACAGTCATGCAAAAGATGTCACATGCTGAAGCTCAAGCTCCAGTAAAACCATGCAAGTGTGCTAAATAATGCAAGACCTGAATTATCAGGCCACACATTCACTGGCTCTAATTCTGAGTGCATGTAGAGTCAGTAGGTTATAACTTCAGGGTTATGGAAACGATGCCTTAAATCTTAGAAACAGCTCACTTGACTTTGCTGTCTTCATTACCTTTCATTTATCCTATCTAAAAATCTTGAGCATCAAAATTTAATATGCACTTCAATCACTATTTTGAAGCTCACCCTTTTCTATTTATCAAGAAGCATCTTTGCTACAAAATTTTATTTTCAAATTGCAATAGGATTTCTGATGTTTGCATTAATGTATGATGATAAAGTTGTATGTTAATATAATGGTGATAACTCACTAGATCTGATTCTTATCTCACCTAACTTCCCACTATAGCAATGCAAGGAGGTTAGGAATTAGCGAACTCCTTATGGGTTTAGCTAAGGAATAAGTGTCAAGTACCATAAGTTGTCCCATTACCTATTTATACTTCAGTTGTTAGACAGGGTTACATAATCGTTTTTGTATTTCCTAAGCAACCCCTGCCCAGAGTCTGTGAGCTGATGTGCATTTTCTTAAGGAGAGGATGCGTGGAGAGGTGGTTCTTTCATTGCCTACGATGATGCACTACCCAGAGTGCTCGTGACTTACAAGGAGGAAAGGAAACTGCCCTTGACTAAACTTCTGGGAGGTAAGTTGGAGTGGAAGTCCTCTGTGTTTCTGAAAGAACTCCAAACCATAAGATCACATTTCTCATTTCTCGACAGCAAAGGAGAGCTCTACTTGTGCAAGAGATGCCCAACTGTTTTTCAAAACAACACTCCATCTTCCAATAGAAGAATCAAAGAAGAGGGAAGCCCCAATAAAATTTCTGGTTGTAAGCTGTTCCCCATGCCCAAAGTGAAAGCATCAACTTCACTCCGATTCCAACAGTTCTCAACACGGAGTTAAAAGATAAAGGGTGATTTTAAAATGCTGTCCTGATGTGCTGCTGATGATAGCGGATTCACAAGGACTGGTTTCGGTGGAAAATTACCAGGTGCTGTACCTTCATCTTTTTAAAGTGTTCTCCATGAGTATAGAATCTAACTATTAAATTGCAATGAGATAACATACCTACAAGGATGGGTGAGATTAGAGTGTCAGGAAAAAAACAAGGAGAATTCAAAAACAATTAGCAACCAGTAGCCATCAGCAATAGCCATTATGAAAAGGAACACAAAGTTGCATAATGGCTCATAATAACTGCATGTGTGCTAAGGTGATGGGCATGCAAGCATATACATGCACTAAATTCCTATTTGTCTGTGGGAACTGATTACACTAATAGGAGATTTAGAGGGCTCATTCCTGTATTTTCTTTCTGTTTTGTTTTGTTTTTGGGGGGGGGCATCACTGCCCTCTGGTGGTGGGAGTAGGAGGCCCAGCCTTTGTTCCTGTGGGACCGCTGCTGGAATTGAACCTCCATCCCAGTGGGCCGCAGTCCCGTGCACAACCACTATGCCACCGGGGCTCAGCCCTTTTCCCGTATTTTCTATCGGACGTTTAAGAATGTTACTATCCTTGTGAATTAGAAATGGACACAGTGAAAGTTCTGTACATGTGCCATGTTATGGAAAGATTATTTATAAGAGAGTCAAAATTATTCAACCATTTAAAATTTATTGTTAACTCTAATTTATGTCGGCTATATGAAAGTTCCTTTCTAGGGAAAAAAATACCACTTAACAATGCACATCAATACTGTTCATAACCTAAACGGATAAATCTTTATAAAAACAGTTGCCAACGAAGTGAAGAATGTACCTGGTGACAATATTTATTCTTAAGGGGTCATGTGCCGTCATGGCGATGGGGAATGTTTAAAGGACCCACTCCTGGACTAAAACCATTGCCTTTCTCATTTTGAATTCCTGCTCGCTAATATAAAATGATGGATTGCCTTTATTTCATGTACCCCTTGATTTTCCTTTTCATTCATCATTGAGTGGCTTGAAACCAAATGCATTTAGAACCTGCCTCCAGAAGAGTGGTCTCTTTTAAATCTTTGTAAAGTAATGAAAGGACACAGTAAATCAATCTCATTTCTGCTGTAGCCAAGGATAACCTTTACTCCACTGAAGTCATTTAAACTATTTCTATTTCTGCTTTGACTTCCCTGAGTAGTAGTAAACACAAAACTTCATGTCCATGATGCTTTTCAAAATGAGAGAAGAAAAGTCATAGGCTTTAAAGTGGAGCCTTCATTTAGCATACATGTAAGATGCGATATGCACAGGACGATTATCCTCTGCGTGCCTCAAAACACTTGTTCATGATGAATTTGGCATGATTGGGCATGTTTGACTCAAAAAGTAGCACTGTCGAGAGAGTACATTGCAGCATGTTTAAAACTGAGCTTTCTTTTCTTTGCTGTGAAGCTTACAGCGTGTTCTGCTGAGGGTCACTGCCCATCCGATCTCACAACCACATTCCACAGAACAAAACGTATTGACATCACAAGTGCTCTTCATTTGACATTGCCTGCTTAAATAACAAGTGCTGTTCTTTGTTGGAAAAACAGCTTGAAGTTCTGGAACTCATTTTCTTCTATTAAAATTTGCTCAAATTCTACATTAAGATTCATAGGCTAGCTCAGTTGTCCTGAATTATCTTTAGATATATAGAAGGAGAAGAATTTTTAAATTAATTGTTGTTTTGTGATCATAATTACATGCATGCCCAAAACTGTCATGGATTAGGGCGGGAAGAGAAGAAGATTGCTTCAAAATACACAGAATTGGCTATAATCTTCTAAATGTGGCTGGGGCTAAAGGTTTAAATAATGGAGTCACTTTTTTATGAATTAAAAACTTCACGAGAAATTAAAGCTATGCCACTAAAAACTAATACAAATACCTGGACAAAAATATTTCTCAAAATATATGGAATAATTTTTAAAAGAACAAGTAAACCTATGCACCCTACATGTATTTAAAAAAAAAACAATGAGCACATATATTTGTCAAACAGAACCATATTATAGTAATTATAACACATTTCATATTACAGCAATTTTAGAGGTGAAAAAAAAAGCAACATTCCAGAGAACTATGTTGAAAAGCCAATGGCTGGTGAAACCACTAATTATTATTTGGTATTTTCATAACTGTATACAGATGTTTTCAGTTAGTTCTCACTCTTTTGTTTTGTTTTGTCTTGCTTTTTTAAAAACTGGCAAAATGTCAAGTATCTTGAATAAGCTATCATCTTTATGATTTTCTCTGAACTCTGCATGTGGTGACCTTTAATATATGCAGTCGGCCACCTTGGCCAGCGACTAGGAAGGCCTTGAGAATTCCAAACTGGACTGGGAAGCACATTTAAAGTGGCCCCACTAAGCAGAGCTCTGTGGACAAGTCTAGAAAGAAAGAAAGAAGCAGGCATGAGACCTTGCAGTTCTAATACATATATAAGCGGGCTTCGAAAAGTCCATGGAAACAGTAAAACTAAAAGATAATAGAATTTTGCAATGGACTGTTTGAAGTCCCGTTATAAAAAGTTATCCAACCCTGCCATACATAAACAACACATAAATGAAAATCAAATTAGTTCATGCCAACTTTTTTTTCCACAATAACCCACTCTTCCCATTATCATGGTGTATATTAACTTCTAACTGCTACAGCAAAATGTGAGTGCCAAATATAAACACCATGCAATTATTTGAAAATTCTGAAGTGTTGAGAATTCTTTCCTGGGATTTTTGTACTGGTGTGGTCCATGTTTTTTACAGTGGCTAATTTATTTATAAGCCACCATTAATCTGAGCTGTATATTTTCACAGTTTGGGTAAACACTTCATTTGCATTGAATTTACAGCATTAATGAGATGTGAAATGTAAAATGCTACTTGAAACATAAATGATGTAAGAGAGCAGAACCAAAAAACAAAAACAAAACAAAACAAAAAGTGCTTTATCACATCTGAAATCAGTAAGCCAATTTAAACCAATTGGAATAGGAAGGCTGTGTTGCTTGAGATCTTGGCTTCATAACTCATCTTCTTGGACTAATGTAGACATGAAGGGCAAAACATCTGGAAATCATGGAAGAACTCAAAAATGCAAAATACATACTGCTTCTATTCTAACTGGCTCTCAAATCAGACTTCAGCACTTGTCTTTGAAAGCTACCAGCTAGCCCTCCTCATTAGTCAAGAAGACTATGAAAAATACCCTTTAGTGGAAATACTACAGTTCACAGATGACAGAGATGGAAATGGACAAAGTCAATTTGAGAAACCCTGTTCAGAGAGGTGAAAGCCAAAGGATAAATGAGAAGCTCTTTCAGAAAATGAAAATGATCAATTTCTGTCTTGTAAGCCCCACGCACCCCCTTCTGAGTCCAGAGCTGAGAGGCAGCATGGAGAGAAGCACTGTGCGGAAGCGTCGCTACCCCATTACACCTGGGTGAAAGGTGCCCACCTGTTGCTGATGTAGGAAGGATGGGTCTCTTGGGCTTAGTCCCACATATCGATTGGCTTGAGGTGTGCCTGAGGCTGTGTAGGCTGATTAAGGAAGAACAAAAACAAAGATAAAAATTGTGAACTCCAGAACGTACACCCTGTCCATGTATAAGAAACCCAGAGAAGGAGGATTTGGAACTTAAAAAAAAAACAAAAAAACAGGGGTAGGAGGGGAGTCTCCACTTCTCTTTTGTCTGTGTGCCTATCAAGCAACAAAAACAGAGACATGGTGGTTGACCTCCCATCCGCCAATGTGCCCCCAGCAGAAAGAAATGATCCAGGAAGCCCTATTCCATTGTGTGCCACAGACATCTCATGAGTGTGTTCTGGTGAGGGTTCTGCAGAAGTGCCGAGGGAGGGTGGAACAGGAAGGTGTTCTCCCCAGTTCTTCCTTCTCCCCCTGACGTTTGTTGTCTAACAATGGAATAATAAATGATGGCCTGTGATCCTGAATGTACGAGCAGACTAAGTACGAGTTTGTCGGGACCAAGTGAAAGTTGCATTTCGGTTTGGGGTTTGTTTGTTTGTTTGATGTAAGTAATGGGATTTAAACAGATGTGTTTGGTGACAGTATTGAAAACGGCTTCACTTAGGAGGGCAGACAAGCTAGCATCATTAATATGAAGCAAGAGTCCATGTGTAGCAGTAGGATGTAGGCCTGAAAGAATTGAATGTGGTATTTAATGTGAAAATGACCTACTGTTACATAGAGATGGTTCATACGGAAAGGAAAAAAAAAATAACAATGAAAATCTTTTCTGTTTTCCATAAGCACAAGAAACCCAATTTCTCATGACTGGAAAGAACTGATGACATGAAAATTTAAAAAAAAAAAAAAGATTTTGCCACCAGGCAGCAAATGCCTATGGTGACTACTAACAAAATGTTTCAATTGCTAAGGTCTCACCCTGCGAGTACTTTCTGGTGCAAGTGTTTTTGGGTACAGAGTGGATTTTATTCATTGAAAAGGTTCTCTCAGTTACTAAGAGTTGTACTTTCTTTATTAAATGCATGTGTCTGATGGGCCTATTTTTCCCCAGCACCCCCTTCCCTCACAGCACTGTGCAGTTTCAGTGGCCCGTTTCGGAAGAAGCAGAACTGTATTGGGATCCTATAGCTTACAACTCATTCAGAAGAAAGTTAACATGTTTTGCTTGAAACCATTAATGAGAAACCCAGATATTCATTTTAAATTGACTTTTTAAGAAAATCAATTTATTAGCTTTGCCCTGTGCATGTGAAGGATGGAGGTAGCTGAATTTTTTTAAAGGCCAATTTCTATAAAAAAAAAACAAAAAACAAAAAAACCACTGCAGAGACTTAGAATTCATCCTTTAATCGCTCTTGGTACAAGAGCTCCAGGAAAGGTAGCTGTCAGCAGCAGGACAAATGGAAAACTGTGTATGGGCTTTTAAGTATTTCCACCAGGTTTATAGAAACCATCAGAGAGGATGGGAACCAGCAAAAATGTACGTCACCCATAAAGAGTGGGCACTTTATGGCCTGTGCTGCTCTGCCTTGGCCTCCATGATAAAGGGACTGGATTGGCCCTCAGACTTTCTTGCCCTTTATTCGTTTGTCAATTCAATGACCATTTCTCATTATCACTAGTGCCTGGAGGAGTAGAGTGACATGAGACTGTTAATAGAAAAGAGCGAGCTGTTCTCTAGGTTTCGTTTACTTAAGCATCCAGAATGGAAAGACACGGTCATCTTTATACACTCAAGACCAAACACCCAAACCAAAATCCCTGCCATCAAGTCGATTATGACTTATGGCAGCCCACTAGGGCAGGAGAGAGTGCCCCCTACTATGGGTTTCTGTAACTCTTATAGGAGTAGAAAGTCCCTTCTTTCTCCCTAGGGAGGGACTGGGGGTTTTAAATTGGTGACCTAGAGGTTCACAGCTCGACCCGTAACCACGACACCACCAGGGTTCCTTATAATCGAGACAGTCCTTTGGACTGTTCTGTCCTTTAATATAGCTGATCTTTTTCTGATCGACCTGCACATGAGCATAAATCATTTCAACAGATGGAAATGAGCCGGGACTATTTGGGTCAGATGCTTCCCTGAACCTCCTCGATTAATGTTACTAGATGAGAGTAAGCACCAGAAGATTCTGGAGCTAGGGCTTGATCATTTGTTGCAAGGTAGTCTTGCATTTGTTTTTTTAAAAGTGTGTCTGTGTGTCTTCTTCCAATCATTTGTATTTTGAATTGCTTTTATTTAAAATGCTGACTTTGCCCACAGAAAAATTGACAGCACTTTTAAAACAGGGACACATTGTTTTAGTGACTATAATGTACTTAACCAAACTTTAGAACAAAAGAACTTCAGTCTTCTTGACTGGCTCTCACAGATAGTCACGAGTACAGAACCCTCCAGTAACAAACAGGTTACAAGTAGCAATGACTATTCATAGGCCTTATGGACTTGTTTGTCTAAAGGAGTTGATGAATTTCGAGGTGGGGGAAGCTGGATTCAATGTACACATAGAGCACTGACCATTGTGTGGTGGTGGGGGTGTGTAAATAGCAGTCCTTTCTAGTCTTTCAGAAGCTACGGAACAGTGGATCCTTCTAGAGCACTACTCTTTATACTAGGGGGGAGGAGGGAGAGTGTGAGAAATATGTACAACTGATGGGGAGCATGGGGAGCCTGATGGGAGCATGATGGGGAGCCCCTTATTGGGGCTCAGCTTGGGCCACTTTCCACTGGTACGTGCAAGCTCCAGTCTAGAAGTTAGTAGTGTGGGTGAAACCAATTGTGGGTGGACCAATTCCTTGGACACTTCTGTCTAGTCCATATGAAGATGGGAGCCTATTTGGCTCAGGGGTAAGTGCACTGGCATAATTGCCAGATTTTAAAATGTCACAACCATGCTAAACAGTGCAGGGTTTGACGTACCCTGCTTGGCAAAATGATCAGAAAGTTCAAAAAAGAAAAATGAAATAATGAAAGTGCACGTGGTGTAGGTGTGCCTGACACTTGGCTTTGCACCCTTTTCCCCCAGTGGGATAACCCACGTTAACGTAAACATGCCCTTCTCTCAGAGAGGCAACTGGTTTAGCCCATCTTGGGAAGGTGCTTGGTTTCTATAGGAATTCTCAAGCGAGTAACAATGACCTAATCTCTCTTTACGTGTTAAAAAAATGCCCTTGTACACTGTGTGATGTTATTCCAGTGCAGTTTAGATGTACACCTTGAACAAGCAGGTATGGCTGGTTTATTTTATAGTTGTTGTTGACACCAATAAGTAGGCTTCTCCCTTATCAAAGGGGATGCACTGATTGGAATTTGATAAGAGAGAGCCAGTGGGAGCCAGGCTCCAGGCATGCCTGCCAGTTCTACATAAATGAGAAATCTCCATCTGGTCGGGTAGCTGGAAAGTTGCTGTGTTTCCCACCTTGGATCAGACATCCAATGGCACCTTCGATGGACATTTCTCATTTCCTACCGAAATACTTACTGGTTGCTGTAGGTGAAGCTGCCTCACCTTCAGTGGATGTAGTGATGGGTTTAGTATCTGTCATGGTCAGGGTCACAGGTCGCACTGCACTGGGATGGGGAGAGGGTGCCAAGACAGGAGTGAAATGGCCAGGCATTTTCCCTACTACTTGACCACTGCTGTTAAGCTACAAAACAAAAACAGAATGCCAGGTGAAACAATCCAAAAGGCAGTCATCTTGTCCAACAACTCGACTCCGCTCACTCCGCCTTGTACACCTTGCACGCTGTGTGCGAACGCCCCACAAGCTTCAGGTCTGAGTATGAGCGCTCAGTCACTGGTTAGGAGTAATCAGAATCAACAGCATTGCAGAGAGCTTCTTCATCTTCAAAGCAGTCTCCCTAGGAGGTCATTGCCACACTCCCCGACAATCAGGCCCAACACAGTGGTCCTTTTTCTATTTGGTAGGCTAGGCAACCCAAGTGAAGATGTGAATGCTTAGCCCAAGGCTAAAAATGGAAGGCCCGGTGGTAGCTGGCTGCAGTGAGAAACCCAGAGCTTTCTCTTTCTCTGTTCTTCATTCTCTATGAGTCTCTGGGTCCGGGCTTCTGGGAAAAGCTTTCCCTCAACGATAATGGTGCTGACAGAAGGAAGACAAGACTGTCAGGAGATTACATACATCAATTGTGATTGTTTATTCTCAAGGCCCATTCTTGGGCATTCAGAAAACTCTAGCTCTCTCACACAGGCCAGCAGGCTCAGACACACAATTTAGAGTCTAGGATCCCCTTGAACTGATGATTTACTTATACAGGCAGACAGAAGGAGATCGAAAGCCTCTAAAATTCCAGCTCCTCACAGTGATATGAAATGCTGAATGGGGCCTGACCTGACTCCTCCACGTAAAAGCTTTTTGAGAGTAAGTCAAAACGTACTGTAAAACAGAGAACAATGCAAGTTATTCTTCCATTGTTGTTCATGGAGATCCACAGCCACTACTGACTGCTAATGCGTGTAGGGACGCACACAGAAATCGCTCCGGCCAAGGACAGAAAAGACATTCTTACCTAGATTTTAGACCCTGGTTACAAATGGAATACATGTGCTAGAAGACACCATCTTTGAAGAAATACTGGAATATATTTTCCTAGACCGAGAAGGCTCATTTGTAATGATGTCCCCAGTGAGATTTTTCCACTGAGCGTGTCCCTAGCAGTTGGCTGGGAGTTCTCCACAAGCCTTCAGTCCCTGTCATCTAACCTGTTCACAGCAAAAAGGACAGAAGAAAGGAAACAATTTACCTAAGTACCTGCACCCCAACGACAAGCAGACACTTGGGTAGGGAAAAAGATGGCCATTGAGGGACATGTAAAAATACCGCGGCTTCAGGACCTGAGCTAAGTCTTGGATTGAGTTCCTCAGAAGCGGCTTTATTTATTCTCAGAATAAAGTAGATTTCTTGAATATCCTGACGATTCATCATGAGTCATTTTAGGTATTTTAACATTATGTCAGGAAAGTTGACCGCGGTTCTCCCTGTGGAAACCTATGGGAGGGCTCCAGCTTACACTAATTTTATTTAAAGTATTCCATCGACTAGCATGACTATCCAACCATCCATTGTACAGCAGCATCACCGTTAATCTCCAAATGGCTGCGTGGCCTGACTAACCAGCAAAATGAGTGCGGGGCTAGGGGACACGGGGGAGGGCGGGGGGAAGCTTGTCTTCTTCCTGCTCTCACACTAACCAGATTGACTCTCAAGAGCCCTATTCTGAAAGACGGAGGGATCAAAGCGGATATAATGTTCCTACAAAAACAAAGGTGAAGTTCAGTACAAAGATTCTTTTTTTTTTTTTTTTTTGCTTTCCAGAGAAAAACGCAGCCTGTTTGTAAAGCAGACCATCCACTTCTGGTCACGAATGGCCGCTTTACCTCGCTCTTCCAGAAAAAAAGAAAGATCTCACTTCAACCCGGGGGCGACAATCAGTAGGACAAAATGTTGCTGGAGATGGTGTTTTCCAAAACACTCTTTGAACCGACCTACCTGAGACGACTGGAGTAGAAGCATCACAGTACTTTCTAGAAAACACTGCCCCCGAATAGGAAAAGAGCCTGCCTGAGCTGCAACCTTTATGTACTGGAGTGGAACCGCCCCACCCCCCTCACATACCCCCCCCCCCCACCCACTGCGGTTCCTTCCCCTTGATTTTAGTAAAAGGGACAAGACAAAGGATTTCCACACCCATGTAGAGGCCGTTTTTGAAACGTGGGGGTCAGGGGGAAGTGGCGAAATTATTTTTCTTCAGTCTTACTTCTTTCAACAGATGAAGTTCCACTCCATCCTTGTAAGGAGATTTCTAGATGAACTTTCTGACTGCAGATATGAGAAGAGGGAAGGGTACCCCCAAATGAAGTGCACGGATGGAGGATTTGAACAGATTTTCTCCCTCAGCACATTGCTCTCGTTACACAAAACCCTGTTCGAGGATGTAATGGGTTTGGGGTTTGTTTTTTTTTTGCTTGTTTTTGAGAGTAAGCTGTCCCTCTTAGAAGTCAATCTTTACCTTGAACATGTGAAGAACAACTGAGAACAATATACGCGGATTATCACCTAATGTGCCCTCTTAACTTATAAAGAAATGGAAATGTACTTAAAACAAGCACTGAATAATTAAAGAAATGCATAACACTAAGGGCCTGATTTTAATTTGCATAATTTTTCCCCTAACAGTGCCTAATTAAGACATCAGTTTAAAAAAAAAATCCAATGGAACTCTAAGATTTTCCACACTGAATTAACGTTAAGGACTTTTAATGGATGCCTTAATTAGACTTTGTTATTCATGGAAATTCTACACAAATTAAAATCAGACCTTGTATGCACTGTTCCCAGCTGAGTCTAGCTAAATGCTCTCTGGAGCTAGGGACTTTGGAGTTCCGGCGCTGACAGAAAATTTTATTTCTAAGCTGACATGCTAAGTCCTCTTCTTTTACTTATATGTCACTATTATTAGACCCATCAAAGGGACTCCAGCATTTGACCTGTTCTTTGAAAACACCCACAGTGGGTTTAGGGTCACACTCAGTATTCAGGAACACGATCCTTGGTTTTGTCTATTCGTTCACGGGGCCAAAAATAAGATAATTTTGTAGTAGCCCAAAGATGGCTGTTACTAGACTTTCAGAGTCAGAGAAGAAACTTCTGTTTCTTTTGAACAATTACATGAAGTTGGAAGAGACCCTTTTCATTTCTTTTGTTAATAATTCTTAACTAATAGAATCCCACTGCCCAAAGAGTCTGTTCTGATCCACAGGGACCCTACTCCAGGATTCTGAGACTGTAAATTTTTCCAGGAGTAGACAGACTCATTCCTCTCCCTTAGAGTGGTGGGCCAGGTGGTTGGCAGTGCCATGCCTGATACTATGCCCATCAGAGTGACTGCCACCTTAATCACTGAGCGGCGTTATTAGCAGAATGTTTGTAAACATCCCCAGAGCTTGAGAAGATCTAATAAGCAGTGGCTAGCAGTCTTGGAGGAGACGCAGCAAAGCCAAATACCAGCCCAGGGAGATCAAAAGGACAGGAATGATGATCTTGGATATGACAATCATTGGTATAGACCCCGCACTGGCACAGAGACTACCTACTCTTGTCACTAAATCTCTCCAAAATGACCTGGCCATAGAAGGAACTGCATCTCTGGGGAGTGAGAAATACACATGAGTCACTACACTTGAGTAAATCTCTGAAACTAGTGCACAATGTTTATAAAAGGAAGAGAGGGAGGGGGAAAAAGATGCTTCTAGTACTGTCACTCATTATTAAATGTAGTCATGTCTGTGCAAAGAATATTCAAGTAGTCATCAAACACTGAAAATGTTTACATTAGCAAAGCTTACTTTAATGCCTAATAGTCGGCCTAACTGTACGTAAGCTCTTTTGTGTGTGTTTATTTTAGCGCATACTTTGCTCCTGCCTAAAATAAGCACCGAGTCTCTGTGTCGAGCCAGGTATTTCAGAGGTGTGAACCCCAGTTCAGAGCCTTTTTGTCAGCGGACTTTCTGCATAGATTTCTTGTCAGCCAGTAGGGGTGAGGGGATGTCCCAAAACATCAAACCAGAAACATTGTCAGAAATATGCCCTTTGGGGCAACACACTTCCTACCTGTCATTCAGCCACACTGAAATGAAAACTTATTGAGTCACCAAGACACTTCTGATGACGGAGTCCACCAAGCTTGTCGCTCTGCCAGACATCCTGCCTGACTAACCTTGGTGCCTAGAGTTAGCCCCGCTCCAGATCCCTTAGGCTGTAAGCTTATTTTCTCGAACGTTTTTACCTGGCTGGTCTGCGGACTGGACGGGTCATAAGAAGGTACGTAGTTCTTCAGAGTATCCTGAGGATTCAGGTGGGGAGGATATCTGATTGTTGGATGAGAAAAGTAGCTCGATGGGGCTGGAGGAAGGATAGCTTGTGTTGGAAATGGCAACGGTGAAGGTGGCGGTGGAGTTCGAGTTGAGATGACTGCGGGAAGAGAGAAAAAGACAAAGAACGGTTGGTTCATGGGCCCATGACGTCAGCGGTCACTCACGATGTGAGCAAAATCTGCCAACAACAGCAGTTACTCTTTGACGATGGTGCCCGCTGCCGGTCCTGATGAGCACCCATCATCCCCACCTCCCTCCAGGGCTCTGACAAACCTGCCTTTTGGATCCATGAATGGTTACAAAAAGTTTCCCTTTTATGACTTACGCGCTCCAGGTTAAAACATTTCTTTGAGCAGAGTGGGAGCTCCCACATTCTTCAATCAAGAAATCTCTGCCTCAAGAATCCAGACCAAGTCACAGCATGAATCAGGGAGTGGAGGAAACATTTAGTTTCTACTAAGATGCAAATGGAAGTGCCATTCCATTTTTAAGTAAACCTATAAATACTGGCTGATGGCCCTTTATAGGGAAATATAGTGATTAATATGGGAGGTCATAATCATTAAACTATATGCTTATGAATATCCAACACAGGACCCTGGGAACCCCTCCGAATGTTTCCTTTTAAAACCCAAAGAGCTCGACTCTATAATTACTTTCTGACCTACCTCAATTTTTGTATGTAGCTTAAGGGCTGTTATTGAGATAAAGCCAAGGGCAAAGCCCAAGCAAATGTAAACTAAACCTTAACTTATCTATAAACCATGTTTTATAAAAAATAATAGTATATAAATCATATGTGATCTAATGTTTCCTTTTATTGAGCTTCCATTCATCATTATTATATATTGTATATGATATATAATTCATTGTTTAATTTTCTAAGTATATCTCAAATTCTAAAGATAGGGGAAAGTGGTAACTATATGATCATTATCTCTATCACATTGAAGAGAATAATCATACAGGCACAAAATAAGAATATCAACCAACATATATGGATGTGAAGATGGCTATTTTCTATTTATTTACTTCTTCAAGCTAAGATAAAAGAAATTGTAAATGTTTCATGTTTCATGAGACATCTTAACAAACCAAGTATGTTAAAAGTTAATTCTCTGACTTTAATAAAATAAAGTCTTTTAGGATGCCTTCTCTCCAACTTTGTGGGTATAAATACCAACAAATAAATACACTGTCAAAAAGCTAACTTCAAAAAGACTTATCTCTCCCAAATGAAACTTTCTCAGAAGGTGTAAGAAATTAAGACTCTATCTCCCTAAATTCACATATACGATTCTAACTTTACTTCCTGGAGTATGCCGAGCACTATTCCTCAGAATCCCTACCAATGGCTGCTGGAATGGAGACTCCTGGGCCCTGTGTCAGCAGTACCTGGAGTTCATTCCAAATGTGTGTCCTATTCAATTTCTTTTCACATTGAATTTTGAGCATGCCCCACCAAGAGAAACATTTCAGAACAAAATTAATATTACTTATTAGAGCAGACACCCCACACCCCACACCCACTTTGAACTACTTATTTAAGGCATATACACACACAATTGAAGGTATAATTTAAGAAAATATAAGCATCTACATAGAATTGGGAACTTTGACTTTTAGTGTTTTCTTCTCAGCTCAAGTTAACCAATTCCACTCACATCAGTCCATAAACCTTCAAGGACATATAGACAGCTACATCTTGGGTTCTTTGGGTTTTAAGAATATTTTCTCTTCAAAGATTCTTGTAGGTGATGGGAACAAAATTTAAAGCTGTGAAAGAGATCTCCTTTCCATTCATTTGGCACCAATCAAGTCAGAACTCATAATCTTCACTCTGGTACTTTCCTTGAATGAGTTGCGGCTGGATTGGCAGAATGTCATATTTCAATCCAAGTAGCTATCATTATGCATTGAATTGTATCACCCTGAAGGATAGGCTGAAATGCTAAGCCTTGGACCTGTGGGTGTGGTCTTGTTTGGGGACAATAGAGTGCAGATGCTAATGATGATAAGGAAGTCATTCTAATGGAGGGTGGGTCCTAATCCCTTCTGGGTGGGGTCTTTTAAGAGCAGAGAACAGAGAGTCACATAGAGAGGAAGGGTTATATGACAAGCATGGCTGTAAGTCAAAGAATGCCAAGAAATGCCAGGGCTACCAGAAGCTACAAGACACAAGGACAATGTTCAGTCCTGAATTAGGACTCCTTCTCTTTACTCTTTAATGCCACCTATGTTGTGATATTTTATGGCAGCTCTAGGAAACCAAAACATCTATCTACTCAATAATAGTCACATTAGTCCTTAAAAAATATGAAGCAAAGTATTTATGTTTTCCTTCACCATGTGAAGATCCCCGTACCCATACATCCATACTTGTACGTACATATTTCCTACCTAGATTATGATGGCACAAGTTTTCTAACTGACTTTGTGGCTTGCTTTCTCCCTTGTAAACCAATGTCTTTGAAAATTACATGTATCATGTAATTGTTCCACCAAGAGTCGCTAAGTGGCTTAACTGTCTGCAGAATAAAATCCAAATGCCTCAGTCTTCCTCACTGATCTGGCCTCACTTCCAGCCACTCCTTCCCTGCATACTAAGATACTTGTGGGTCATTGGACATATGGCATTACCTTCCTGGAAGCACCTCATCCATCGATACAAACTGTTCTCTTTGAAACACCCATCCTCGTCGCTTGTTGTTCTTTCTTTGTGGTGAACTCATCCTTTGAACTTCAGTTCAGCACATACCTCTTCCACACATCTAATCTCTTACAAATATGTAGCTCAATTCAGATGAGATGCCTTGGCAATGACTTGGCCCTCTGTCTCTCAGCTAGACTAGGAATTGCTTGAGGCCAGAAACGGTCTCTCCTTTGCAAGGTACTTAAAATAAACTCAAGTATGTGACAGGAAGTTCAAAAGTATTGCTACAGGATTATAGAATGTCTTATTTTTTTAAAAAATGAAGCTATTATCTCTCAACATATCCTCCAACTGAGTCTACATATTTTGAAGGCAGAACTTCCCTGACTATGAGTCAGAATGGACTCTATGATGGCAGTGAGTCTGTTTGTTTGTGTAGTTTGAACCACTCCTGAAGCTATCTTTGGTCTTCAATACACACCACTTCAAAGTGGCAGTTTGGGCATGCTCAAGAGACGGGATTCATACTCCTTTAAATGTTTTTGGTGTTTGCAGAACAAAAAGACATGTGAAGGGCAAAAACAGAGTTGTAGGGTAGATGGGACAAAATTTAAAAAAAAAAGGCCCATTTATTTCCCATAAGACAGCCTTTGTCCCCTCAAAGAATGAGGAAGCATATTGTCATAATGGAGAAAAATTCATTGGTACAACTTTTCTGGTCTCTTTCTCACCAATATGATTGCTAATTTGCTTAATACTTCTCCCTTATAAATCCTTATGACTACTCTGCATTCTTAGAGAAAACTGTATCATGATTACCCTTTTTGGAACTCTTCCAAAATTAGTCGCCAGAACTTTCTAAACCAACCTCTCTGCCTTAAATTTAATTGGCTCAGTAACAATCCTCAGAAATCACTGATTTGATTGGACCTTGCTCTCTGGATCATACTGGCAAGGCTGAAATTGTCCCAGTTATAATTCATTTAATAAAATCACCTTTATTCACCTCTATCTTGCTTAAAAGACTGACCTTTAGCTAACTGATCTTCGTGCAAGGCTTTGGCTCCCTTCTAGTAAAATACATGCAGAGGCCAACATGTTAACTTAAACTTGAAAATCACAAATTGAGGACAGTCATACAATATTGGGGATCTGACCTGGCCAAGCTGACATAACGTTATTCATCAGACACAATGTAAAGGTAAAGAAGAAAGCATTGCTATTAGGTTCTAATTTCCGAAGAAATAGAGCAGATCCCAGTTTCAGTAGCCATCACATCATCAGTAAAACTACAATCTTCATCTACCAGTTTCTGGACTTTGACCAAGTATTTTAAATCATCGAGGTTGATGGTCTTCCCAACCTTTTTTAAAATATGCTTGATCTAACCCCAAACTATCAGTGTAAGAAGGACACCATTCCAATAAAATTGTTGCAAAGCTTCTATAAATTTAGAAGATGTTCACTTATTTAAATAGCTTTATTTTGCTTAAAAATGTTATACTAACCCTGACCTCAAAGTCATTTTTTTAAACATCACACCCAAAGAAGAAAGAGATTTATGTAAAATCATCCGTTGATTGCAAAGACACATTCAACCTTCTTTTGCATGGAGTGGTCCCCTGTATCTAGAACTTAGAACCCCAGTAGCAATGCTTTCATATTTACTTTTGTTCTAAGTGTTTCTGATGGCAACCATTGTGCTAAATTGACCAGGTCACAACACCCAGTCTTGTGTGATTGTCCTCAATCTTTGATCTCATGTGACTAAAATGTACTTATGTTTGGATGCCATTATTGTTCATATTCTGTGTCATAAACCCTATATATTAATATATCATGAATAGTGCAGTGGATCAAGTCACATTCTTCCTTTACTCAAGTCATGCCATTACTTAAAATCACACCTTTACTTTGATGTAAGGGGAGTTGTTCATGATTGTTTCTTTTGTTTTGATTTTGCAAGGGGCAATCAACATTGTGTGCATGTGTGTGCGTGTGTGTGTGTGTGTGTATTCTGGCAAAGCACTCATTTGTTGCTGTATTTGACTTGACACCATTGACCTCTAGTTCTTGGGACTTATGCTATCAGCCTATCATCTGACCTGCTGATTCTGGTATTCTCCCACTTCTGTAACTCCATGAGTCAACAGTGTACTGTCAGACCAGATGACTGTGGACTTATCATCCCCTACTGCCACATAAATTAGGAGAAGACTCCAATCTGACCCATTGAATGGGAATGTGCCAAAAAATTCATAATCATATGTGCCATGTCCTTGAGATTGCTTTTCCAGAGAATCCAGCCTAAGATATTTGGTACTGAGTAGGGTTCTGGAGAGACAAAATGGAAAGGTTGAGTTTCCTGAACTGGTGCTCATGTATGGTTACTCTTAAAGGCATGGTGACTCTGCCTCCAGAAGTGAGTAAGTCCATGAAGCATTGAGGGAAAAGACAAAAGAAATAAGCAAAATATCGTGGAAAGATGAAGTATTTGTGAGAAACAAGGCTCTAAGCTGATTGCTA